>JAGKTI010001600.1:68595-81512 GCA_018397915.1 Birgus latro | reverse complement strand
GCATGTTCTTAGATCTATATAAGGACTGTAGATAACACTCGTGAAATAGGGTACACATGTCTTTCATTTTTTTTTTCCATGTTAGTTTCTAGTTGTCACACATTACTGTATCAGAGATATGTCAACATTTGCTGGTGGTACATTTTCTGTCCACAGGTTATGCAACTTATCAGGTGGCACAGGCAGTCACAGAATGGGAGGGCACTTAATCCTGGGGAGGGCGTACTATGCCAGTAGCCAGCCTGATTTCCTGTAGTCTGTGTTCCATTTTCCGGACACAACAGTGCACTGCACAGATTATGAGTAGAAAACCTATGAAAGAGATGACCACAGGGGGAAACACAACTGTTGGATGAACCCATGAACGGCTGAGGGCCAGAGAAAATTATTCCATAATGAAGTCACTGTCATTGAAGAATGTTAGCATACGCATGTTGGGGGAGATAACGGTAATGTTAGTAGATGGCAGGTTGGAAGGCATGTCAATTGGTTGGAAATGTCATAGGAGTGTTTACGGACTGATTGGTGATAGCGAGTGGCGTAAGTGATGACTGGCTCTGATTTGATGGTACAATAGTCCGGTGCTTTGTAGAGACCACGAGCGGGTACGGAGCGGACTGAAGCACCAGGACACATGATGGTGACAGATGGGGACAGTGAAGAAGTACTGGACGTGGTTGAGGTGAGCATGGTGGACTGGGAGTACAGGAGCTGGAACAAAGGAACAGGCCGAGTATATGGAATGGTTACAAACTAAAGCAGACTCACAGGGTGTAGCGCTGCTAGGGAAGATAGCGAAAAGGTGGGCAGCACAGAGACGAGAGGTAGGGGTGAGGGAGGAACACTGCTGGAGGTCGGTGGTAGAAAGGAAGGCAACTGAAAGATGGTCATGGGATAGGAGGAAATATTCTGAAGGAACAGAGACTTGCAATAAGGAGCTGTTGTAACGGAAGGGGAAGGGAATGATGTGGAAAAGGTTGAAGGTGATGTCAGAACGGAGAGGGATATGGACGACGACGGATGTGGTGAGAAGAGTGGCCTCGAGAACTGGATAGTAATATTCGAGAGACGAGTAGGGCAGTACTGGGGATAAACCGAAAGTAGAGTGAGCCCATTCTAATACAGAGTGGAGAGCTGAGATAGGTACTAAGTCTGCAGTGACACGTCCATTAATAGCATCGACTAGGATACGAACCAAGGTAGTGACCTGAGAGAGTAGAGAGTCAACGGCTAGTTGGAGATTATCCATGTTGAGTTTGAGATAAAAGAACTGAGAAATAATGTTGAGATTGGAGAGGTGTTGGTTTAAGATGTCGGTGAAGTTGATCAGAATGGAAGTTACTTCATTTAGGTGGGTTGTTGTCGATGTAGAGAACGGCACTGGGGAGGGGAATGGGACACCTGTATATTACGCCACGAGAGTGAGGGCGAGAGGGCGAGGCCGTGAGAGGTGGCGCATTTAGGAGTTGTTGGTGGCACTAAAACACTGTAGGAGGCGTATGGAAACATGGTCGATCACCGCTGCTACCAAAAATGTAACACCCCTCTCTCGATGGTTGAAGGAAAGTCCTGGAGTAAGTATTAACGCCTTTTAATGAGGAGCACAGAAATATAGGTGTTGCCCTCTCTGATATCAGCCCTCGACTGCCCTAGAGTCGAAACATATGGAGCTGATTGGCTAGGCTAGCCTGGGAACACTGCTAATGCTGCAGTTTTGGATACAGTGGGGGGAGTATACAGTGAGGGAGGCATAATACATACACAAATAACTATAAGGGGAATGGTACAAGATTTTGCTTTCTGTCTACCTAAACCCAGACGCCTTCATCTCGTAAAGAGTGATCGCAGACAAATCGCCTTCACGTTGCCCTGTCCCCTGTCATTTCAGAACGCTACTGCCACCTTACACCCTCTTTCTCATATACCTCTCCACTCCATCCTTCAATATCCTCTCTCCCCGTTCACCTCAGTCACATACATTCTCCTAGTTAGTCAAGATACTTTGGTGTCGTGACAAAACATCCAAGTGTATTTTTCCTAAAACACTTTTTATCACATCCACATCCATACCACAATGCTCCCCACTTCATTATTTGTCAGTCTCCGTATGCAACACCACATGCTCCTCTCAAGTATCGTAACTCATTTCCACTGCTATTACTCTTGACTTGTGTCCTTCCAGCAGGGTCCAGTCTTCGTTATATTTTAGAGTAGGGATTACGATACAGCTGTGCAGCAAAATTTTCACCTTCATGCTTACTTCCTTATTTCTTATCACTGCTTTCAATGAACCAGCAACTTTTCTTCCCTTCTGTACCCTTTCAAGCACTTCATCCTCAAACTTTCATCCTACTCATCACATTGCCCAAGTACTTAAATGCACTCACATTTTCCATTTCCTCACTATCCAGCCTCACTGTATATTCAGTGACTTAATTTTTCCCGAAAACCACAACTTTACTCTTCCGTATAATCACCTTTAGACTCCATTTCGTTCATACTCTACCAAACTCATTCACCAAGCCTTGAAGTTCCCGTTCGTCTTCACTGAACAGCACAGTATCATCTGCAAGCAACAGAACCGGAAAGTTTTCAGACGCTGTCCTCTCTCATTATGGCTGCTCCAACATCCACTGCCCTACCTCGTATCTGGTTTATGATTCCATATGTATACAAACTAAACAACCATGGAAACATGGCACATCACTGTTTCATTCCAGTATTCAGATAAAGTAATTCACTCCAGCATCCACACACACGACAGCCCAAGCGCCCTCATACGTACTCTTCACGGCTCTCAGTAGCTTCTCATTTCCTTGTCTATCCTTTCTGTCATATGCTTCCTCCAAATCCAGGAAGTCAGCATACAACTTCCTTCCCATCTCTGGAAACTTTTCTGCTGAACGCATTAGGATGAATATCTGATCTACACAACCTCTTCCCTTCTTGAGACCTCCCACTTCTTCTGCATCCACTTCCTCAGCTATTTCATTAACTCGGTCAGTAAATATTATACCATATATTTCTCCTATTACACCAAGAAGAGAAATGCTCTAGTGCTTACCACACACTTCTTTTTCCCATTTTTCTGTGCACAGAGGTTTAATTATGCCTGACTTTTATTCCCCTAAGACTCTACCTTCCTCCCAGGCCAATTTACTTTTCTTCCATATCCATTCTACTGCAATCTCTCTCCTGTACTTCAGCATTTCACCACACACGCCATCAGTTCCTGGAGCTCTCCCAATTTTGACTTTCTTCACTGTCTCCAATACTCCCATCCTACTTCTCTTCATCTCTTCTCATTTCACTCCTCCTCCCAGCCACATATATTAACGATTCCTTCATTCTGTTTTCTGGTGACAAAATTTGAAGTCTAACAACTAGGACAGATGGCCTATCCCTTCATGAAAACACACACACACACACACACACACACACACACACAAACTTATGTACACAAGTACACATTTTTTTTTTTTTAATGCAAGGAAGAAGGAATCAAAGGCCGTGGGACTGAGAGTAACGGTTAACTCTTGCATTAGAGAATTGGACAGAAAAGGGATGACATGTTGTTGGTAGACAGGTGTTACGTGCCCGTCGTAGAGATGGAGGGATGAAAGCAGACAGTTCAGACGAACAGTGGCCATTGAAGTAGCGATAGAAAAGAGAGAAAGATGCAACAGTGCGGCGAAGAGACAGAGGTTGAAGGGAGCCAGTAAGAGGAGAAGAGTTAATGAGACGAAAAGCCTTTGACTCCACCCTATTCAGAAGAACTGCTTGTGGGGAGCCTCCCCACACATGAGAGTTGTACTCTAAACAGGGGCGAATAAAACTCGTGAATAAAGGCAACAACTGTGCAGGGGTAAAGAAGGTTCGGAGTCGGCTTAGTAAAGTATCGAGTTATTTCTCTTGTCTGGGTGGGTTATTTTGTGTCCAAGGAGAAGCAAGAGATGGTCTTTTTAGACTCAGATCAGGTAAGGGTCTTCCTCCGTGTGTACGGGCTAAACCGCAACGGCCCAGTTACAGCTGGCCATCACCGCCTACCGTCTTGTTTTACGTTCGAGGTATTATATACATTAATTAAAAAAAAAAAGTAAATTTGTAAGATAAGGTCTGCTATTATCAAGTCCATGCTGATTTTCTGTTCTAAGAGTATACTCAGTTGATAATAAGGTAATTTTGTTTCTAACATTTTTTTTTTAATTCTTTATAGTAAAATTAGGCTATTTGATCAGTCATATATGCCACAGTTTTTTGTCTCCTATTTTAATGATGAGTGATATATAAGTGAGCTTCCACTGACTGGGTGCTCTAAATTTAGTTAATGATTTACTGAATATTTTTGGATTATGAAAGTCTAAATGTCTACAGCATTCATGAAGTACACAAGGTGATATCTGGACCAGCCCAGTTTATTTACTTGAGTCTAATTTTAGAATATAATTTAATGACTCATGTCCTGTCACATCGTTGATTGATATTTTATCATCTTCCGGTCCTGAGGAAACGTATTGTGGAGTATGAATGTGTACACTTTTCTTTAGAGAAAATACTGTGTAAGGAGTTGTACAGTATTGTTCTTGTTGTTTGGTCATAATGAACCAGATCATCTTCTGAGTTAAATTGAGGATTTATGCTATCTTTTACATTTCCTTATTCTGTACATAATGAAATAATGGTGGATGGATACAATCTGACAGTTCAGAGGACCAGTGACCATTGAAGTAGTGACAGAAAAGAGATAAAGATGTATCTGCATCTAAGAGACAGAGGATTAAGGGAGCCATCAAGATTAGGAGAGTTAATGAGATGAATAACCCTTGACTCCATCTTTTTAAGAAGAGCTGTATATGGGGAGCCTCCCAACACATCAGAGTTGTACTCTACACTGGAGCAAAAATAAAAGTATAAAGTCAACAATAGTGCAAGGGTATAGAAGTCCTGGAGACGACTTAGCACACCTAATTTTTTGGAAGCAGATTTTACAAGAGGTGTAATATGATCTGTCCAAGATTAATCCCGAGGGAATGAAACCCCAGGTATGTTCAAAGATGATGCAGGATTGAGTTGGACATTGTTAAAATTAGAGCATACTCCTGCAGACGATTTTGATGGGTTAAAAGATGTAAGAACTTTGTTCTTCATGCATTAAAAACAGCAAGATTACTTTTACCTCAGCCGCAGATTTTAACTAAGTCATAATTTAGGTGCACCACAGCCGCATTCCATGCTTGTTGAGTGCTGAGATGAACACTGCAAGAAGCTAATGGAAAAGTTAAGGATGGAGTTATCAGTCTATGAGTGGATAGGATTAAATGTACAGCTTAGAAGGTCATTGATTTGTAGTAAGAAGGGACTTGGCGATAGGACAGAGCCCTGAGGAACACCACAATTGCTAGCTCTAGAGAAAAACGGTGGCCATCTACAACAGCGGCTATAGAACAATGAGAAAGGAAGCTAGCTATGAAGGCACAGACAGAAGAAAAGAAATCATAAGAGGGCAGTTTGGAAATTAAGGATTCATACCAGACTCAGCAAAAGCCTCTGAGATGTCAAGTGCAGTGCAAAGCTTTTGCCAAATTTCCGATAGGTGGACGACCAGGAGTCTGAAAGGTAGACGAGAAAATCGCCAATGGAGCATCCTTGACGAAACCCATACTAACGATCTGAAATAAGGTTGTGATAGGAAAGTGCATTATTTATTTATTTTTTGTTAAGAATGGATGTAAAAACTTCTGAAATACAGGATGTTAAGCAATTGAGTGATAGTAAGAGGGCTAGGAATAGTCACCCTTCTTTGGGAGAGGCTGAATGAGAGCAAACTTGTAGCAAGTAGGGAAGGTGCAAGTTGACAGAAAGACAGATGAACGAGTTTACCCAAGCAGGGTGTAAACACATATGCACAGATCTTAAGGACGACAGGAGGGACCCCATCAGGCCCATATACCTTATTAGTATTGAGAGAAGTAATGGCAGAAAATAAATCAGTTGAGGAAATTTAATGTCAGCTATAAGAAAGTCAGAGGGGGGAAGTGATGGAGGAACAGCACTGGAATTGTCTAGGGTGGGATTGGGGGAGAAAGTCTGACCAAAGAGTTCTGTTTTATCAGTGGAAAAAATAGCTACAGATCCATCAGAGTGGAAATGAGAAGGAAAGGATGACGAGGTAAAGTTGTTAGAAAGGTTTTTGGCAAGGAGCAGGAAAAATTTGAGTTGAAGAGTTCAGAACATACAGTACGAATGAAATTATTTTTAGCAGAGAGAAGAATTGATTTAGTATGATTCCAGGCAGAAAAACAAAATAGATGAGATTCAGGAGTGAGTTGGCTCCAGTACCTTTTGTACACCTTCTCCTTGTTGTGGACAGCATTTGAACAAATGTACTGAAACTTTTTTTTTTCATTGGTCACAAGTTAAAAGAAAGGAATGTATCCTTCCCTGCCAGAGAGAATAACCTCCATAAAGCACAGTGCACACTCAGATGGCTCGCGGCCATAAAAACAATAATTATACCAGGGAAAATGAAAGAAGTATTGTTTGAGGGCCTTCCAATCAGCACCTCCAAAGTGAAACAGCCGCCGCTTCTTAGGAGGGTCCAAAGGCCTTAATGGAAAGATACGACAGGTTAATGTGATAAGGTTGTGATTGGAGGAGCCCAACGGAGAGAGAAGATTAACAACGTAAGCAGAAGGATCAATTTTAAGGAAGAGGTCTAGTTTGTTGGAACTCATTCCACGGCGATCATTGATACTGGTAGTGTGCTGTGAAAGCTGCTGTATGTCTTTAAGGATATAAAAGATGTAAATTTGTTCGAGTGGATCAGTGAAAGGTATCTGTACACCCGAAAGCACTAATTTCTCCCCCCCCCCCGCCCCCTAGTAGCCGGAGTCGCGGTCAGTGAGCAACCACGTGATCGAACAGTCCACACCCACCGCCCCTCCCTCAACCCCAGTGTAAGCGTTTTTGGATAGATGTGGAACGGCCAAAGCTGGTGATGTTACAATATGTCATCATTGTTTTTATAGACAGTCAGAACCAGTAGGGGTAAGTATATAAAGGTATTTTTCATGTGTCATACTGTGCTGTTATCCGCAACATATGAGAATGGCACGAAAATGGAAGACCTACATTGTGTTATTGGCTGTATACTTACGTCCTGCATTATAATATTACAAATAAGTATAGTCCAGCGAACAACATCTGTTGAAAGATATGACGTCATTTCTCATCCATTCTGTGTGGTTTTGGACGTCCATTAATTCATATTAACTTGGCAGTTTAAGCTTTACATTATAAACAAGTAAGGTTTATGTTCCTGTCATTATTGGATGAACGGAACGAATCAGGGATCGGCTCTGGCGAACCACAGACTTTCTGCTTAAAGGAAAATATTCCCTCTTGTCAAAACAGCGACGCAGTGTCATTATGTATACGATTGAACCAATTTCAGTCATAAACATAACAACATTGTGTCACTGTTGTAACGAGAGGTCGGAATATTTTCGTTTAAGCAGAGTGTCTGTAGTTCATCAGAGCCGATCCCTGATTCGTTTTGTTTATCCAATAATGACAGAAGCATAAACCTTAGGGGGTTTATAATGTAACGCTTAAATTGCCATGTTAGTATAAATTAATGGACGTCCAAAACCACACATAACCTGTGTTAATGATAAACAACCATATGTCCTTGTGACACAAGGTCCAACTTTCACTGTGTATGTTAACACCTTACAACAGGATGAAATAGTTGGCAGGTATACCGAAGTACTGTATGTTATTGATTTGTTGGTGCTTAATACAGAGGTGTATGGTAATTTTAGTATAATCAATACCTGACTGATCATTTCATCATTATCTTAGTTATGTTGGTTAACAACGTGCGGGGGTAGAGGACGAGAGGGCAAAGGAGACGTTGGGTGGAGACAGGAACCCAGAGAATAGGGTGGTGGAGGTGGAAGCGAGAATGGATGAGAAAAGGAATCATATCTTTCAACATGTTGTTCACTATACTTTACTTATTTGTATCATTATAATATAGGACTTAAGTATATAGCCAGTAATACAATGTAAGTTTTGTTTTTATTTTTATGCCTTGCTCAAATGTTGTGGATGACAGCACAGTATTACACATTAAATGCCTTTATATACATACTCCTACTAGTTCTGATTGTATATAAAAACAATGGTGACACACTGTAATATCACCAGCTTTGGCTGTTCCACATCCACCCAACAACGCTTATACTGGTGTTGGGGTAGGGTCGGTGGGTGGGGGGTGTTCCATCGCCCGATCGCTCACTGTCCGCGAGTCCGGCTACTATGGAGGAAGAATCTAGTGCTTTCGGGTGTACCTGAGGTGAGGTCATATCTGCCTAACATGCACAGTGATCTGACCTCATCTTACTTACCCCACCACTGTCAGCCTCAGGGAATGAATTGTTAACAACCATGCCATTAACTGTCCCTCTTTCTACCTCTCCGTCACTGTCTAAAGCAGGTGTTTTTAAAGTAGTGCCTTGATACCTCCAGGAGGTAACATAATATGCAATTGGCGTAATCCCTAAACGCATTCTGAAAAAAAAAATGAAAGCAATTTTGTGTACCGGTAATTGAACAGTTGAACAATTTTGTTGAAAAGATCTATCAGTCTATATATCTATCGCCAGACGCCTTAACCCCTTATGGTGTGGCTGCAAAAAAATCGCCTCCATGTCATCCTGTCCCCTGCTATTTCACTGCCCTGCTCCCAGCTCACACCCCTCTCACTCATATACCTTTCCATTCCATCCCTGTATCTCATCCTTGACCTTCCACCTCCCTCTCAGAGGTGAAGCTGAACAAGTCAGAGGTCAGACTCAACGAGACCAGAGGTCAGGCCGGATCAGTTTGCAGGGACCGTCAAATCTGCCTGGTTGTGCATCTCTCTCTCTCTCTCTTTCTTTTCCACCCTCCCAACCCAATCACCCTCACGTTCCCACCCTCCCCTCATCCACAACAGCTTCTAAGTTGTAATTTTATCTCCCAGTCTGTGGAATAGATGAGCCAATGTTCAAGTTATGATCAGACGATTTACTGCGGCTCTTTCTTTGATCAAAACGGGGAGAGCTTCAACAAAATTGGGTTGAGTTATTATAGTCTAGTTTTTCTTCTTCAGAGAGAGGGGGACGAGTGAATATAAGCGTATGTGTTTAAGAGGGGATGTGGATAATTGTGTGTGTGTGTGTGTTTGTGCACACACACACGCACACACACACAGGACATTCAATTGACAGCTTCCTCTGTTTTTTTCCTGGATTTAAAATCCCATCCCCTTTGTCATACAATATACTGGGATACACTAATAATGATGATGATGATGATGCGATGATGATACGAAGCTACAGTCCTTTTCTTCATATCCTTACATTAATATACAACACCAGAATAAAACAAAGCAGTGCAGGAAAAGTAAAGGCATATTTAGATTTTGAAGAATGCGTGATGAAAAAAGAAAGCTATTGTCACAGCATACCTCATTTTATGTAATAGGGGATCCGAGTGATTAATGCACTGGGTTAGAGGTTGTGGGTTGTTAAGCTAATCTCTTCCCTTGTGCAGGGAACAGTTTACTTCTTTACTAAATTTGTTACATACCTTTTTATGATTCACCGTAAGTGCCTCCCACACGGCATGAAAATATTCCCACTAATACTAGCATGCCAGCCCTGAATAAGTTATGCCTACCATATCGCACACCGTGTGGTGGTGTATGAGTCGTGGGGTAGCTCTGTTTTAATGCTTGGGTGGTCACTTAGAGTTTTTGAGTGGATTTCCTAGCCTGTGTGTAGAGCTGAGAACAGTAAAATTAGAATTTTATCATTGCCCTTTCCAGATAATCAACTTAAGATTGATTTCTTATAGTACTGGAAAAAATTAATATGTGTAATTATTCCACTCGGTGAGTCCCCATAAGCTGAACGAAATAATCTGGAAGTAGAAAGAATAAATAATTAAACAAGATTGAGTTTAAAAATAATCCTTCTTATCAGGTTACTATTTTCTAACCATCGACGATCTTTTTTTTTTTTTTTTTGTGTCCGACTCTGGGCATAGGCTTTACAGCCTGCTATCAAGGCCCATCCGTCCTCCTACATACCATACACCTCTACATGTCACCACTTCGGCGCTTAACACCCACCGTCCATATTGAATACATGCTAGGGCTGTCTCATACAGGACTGTTGTATTGGTATTAGCGGGGTTATTTTTACGACATGTCGGCGGGTCTTCTGGTAGATCAGTAAAGCCTGATTTAATGAAATTCAAATCCTTAAACTGTGCCCTGCCCCAGCGAGGATTCGAACCTGGGTCCCTCGGGACTGCAAGCCAACTCTCTACCGATCGAGCTACCGCCTCCCCTTGAACCAGTGCAGTCGACTCCCTTGGTGGTGGGAGAGGCTGACTGGCTTGAGTGTGACGTCTGAAAATTAACATAATGAAACAGTTATATCACCATAGTGACTGGGCTAATCTAAGTTTTCTTGTTTTGTTCTTCTTCTTTTCTTCTTATCTTTTTCTTCTTCTCCTTCTTTTCGTCCTCAGAGGGAGTCTCCTGCCTACGCATCACCCGGCTCATTGTGCCATCTCCCATGGTAGTTGATGAGGATGGCTGGATTGAGTGTGACTTCGTGGAGGAAGGCGAGAACATATATGGCCTCAAGTGGTACCTCGGACTGGATGAGTTCTACCGATGGATACCCGCTGATTCTCCCTCGGTGAAGACGTTCCCAGCACGTGGCAGCCCTTTTGTGGTGAACAAAACTGTATCTCACCGCGGTCGGGTCATGATTAAGGACCTAAAGCTTGGAGCCACTGGTGTGTTTCGCTGTGAGGTGTCTGCTGAAGCCCCGTCCTTTCACACTGTGTCTGAAGTGGCCACTATGATGGTCCTAGGTAAGAGCTATGGCATGACCAGTACCTTGAAATTAATCTTAAAAGAAAAAAGTCAATATCTTATAACCCACTTCGAGGTGCAGGGGCCCATAGTCAGGCTACCGTATAATTATGCCCAGCCTACTTCCCTCTCTGGCATTACAAGTACTTTATTGGAAAGTCGCCTCATAGGGACTGAACGTGTTCACACGGGTAGGTCTCACTCTGACTGGAGTGCTTTTAGCTTCTATGGCATGGTGATGTTTTCTACTTTACTCTTCCTCGTCAGGCTATTCAGTTCAAGAGTGACTTCTTGAAGTAGAGGAGTTGGATTTGGCACTAATTGATCCCTACATTAATAGAGAACTCATCTAAACTGAAGAAAATGTATAGTACTAGCAAGAACTATACATAAGTATAAAATATTTTTAAAGTATGAAGATGTAGGGATGAGAATGTACCCAAAATCACTGAAACAAGCTCAAAACCGTAAAATGACAAGTAATCCCATTCGTACATTTTTAATGGCATATTTTTGTGTACTTCGTGGTTGGTTAAGTTACACCGTTACAATGACACTTTTTGGGTGCACATATGCCACACCATAAAAGCATGTAATGGAGGGTAACAGTATGAAGGGATGGGGTTACTTGTTTTATGCCGCTACCTTGTTATTGGCTGCACTTCCATCCGTTCATCTTCATACGATTCTTAAAATGTATTGTATACTTGTTTTTCTAATTTTTTAACGACTCAGTGTAATAAAACTCCAAAGGTTTTTCAAGGTTTTTAAACTTCACTGAGTCGTTGTAGTGTAGAGAATGAAGACTGATTAACTCACTCCATCATGAAGTCTCTTTCTTGAGGTGAATAAAGTTTTCTGTAGAGAATAACGAGGAGAACAGAGAGTGGAGCACCCACGCCTAACGACCGAACTTTTGACCTAACTCTGTGACCTTGTCTTTTGACCATTTGCTCTTAAACTTGAAAAATTCCCTTTTTATATGACCATGAACATTTACAAGTTGAGTTCAGATTAAATCAATACTGATTTTTAGTTGACATAGCCCTGTGACTTTGACCTTTGTCCTACTATTCCAGATATTCTTTGCCCCATCAATTTTAACCCAAGTTGAACAGCAGCCATTTATTTTCTTGTTAAAGGACCGAAAATTTGACACTGTTTAGTTGCCTTGTATTTTGACTGTTTCTTCTTAAAATTGAAATAGTTCATTCTTCGTTCAAATAATTCTTTGTTTACCCTTGGCCATTCTTCAAGTTTTGTGTAAATTGGAAAAACTCTAAAAGGGGACCTATTCCCAGTCTCTTACCTTTGACTTTCTTCGGGCAGTATCTACCACACTTCCGTCATAGTACAGAATGATATGTCTCTGTAAAAAAAAAAAAAAAAACTTGATACTTATAGCCATTTTATAGCTAGAGGAGTCTAAGAGAGAAGAAGAAGAAAAACAAAAGTTGGGCGTTTTATTGATTGTATTTTAGGGTGTTAGCATTCTGTCTTGGCTGCTTTGGAAGGTATTTTAGGTAGAGACGATCATGATGATAACGGCTAGAAGCTTCATTCCGTTTCGTTTCGTTTTTGAAGGCTCCAGCATGCTTGCATGCGTCGGCCTTGGTCACCTAATGGCGGCTCTCCACGCTGCTCGATCCCTGGCAGCCTCCCTGTTCAGTCCCTTAACCCTTAAGTCACACTTAATGACCTCGTCCCATGTCTTTCTCGGTCTACCCCTCCCAACCCCTCCGCCAATATTAACACCTCTCACCCTGTGTACCCAATTATCATCCCCCATCCTCTCCACATGTCCGAACCACCTCAGCCTACCTCTCCTCATCACAACACCAATACACTCCAGTCCCATCCTACCTCTCAACTCTTCCATCATAAACCCAGCCCCCCCAGGCCTTGCACGCAAGGACGCACTGCACATCCACCTAATCATTGTCATTTCTGTACGTTTAAACCTGCGAATATCCTCTTCCTT
>JAGKTI010001600.1:45555-58605 GCA_018397915.1 Birgus latro | reverse complement strand
GTATTATTTTGTACAAGAATAGGGCATAGGGCTCATTTCAATGGATGAAAACAGTGGAAAAATCCGGGGAAGATTTACTTAGCGCAGAGCGGCTGTTCAGACATCACGAGAGGGTAATGGAGGGGACACAGGGTGGGGAGTCTAGAATGGGGGGAAATGGCTAAATTGTCAACAATGGATGGGTGTACTGATGACATTAGCAGCTCTGACTATTGTTGGACATTGGGAGTGCTGATAGATGATACAAGTCAGCACCTGAAAGCCCGGGGGAATTACAAATAACAGAGTCACTCAAGTGACGCCCCGCGGTATGATCCATTGCACCCGACCGTCACGAAAGTGACGACCCGCGGATAAGGGGTTAAAGGTATTACCTAGAACCACGGATACATTGTATGGTAGATACCAAAAGGATCAGTTCTCCTGTGAGGAGATGGAGGAGGGCTTAACGCAACTTTGTAAACATTTGCAAGGAACAGTGAAGCATGCAGAAAGTAAACAAGGTGGAATTAAAGAAAAGAACCATTAACCAACTGGCTGTGAAATCTAAGTCAGGGTTAGTTAAGCTGTAAATAAAAGGAAGATTAGCACTTTTATTAGCTCCTTAAAATATGAGGAGAAATTACCAAGGACAAAGAATGGAAAAGTGGATGATAATAAGGAGGTAAAAACCTCCATGGTAAAGAACAGGAAAGGTTCTGTATTATGTAGAGCAAAACATTCTGCTGTATTTTGTCAGAATTATCCTGAGTATCCATCTAGAATAGCGAGGTTGAATGGAGTGGGATGTTTTACGATTTGTATGAATTCAGGGCACACATCCACAGACTGTAAAAGTAAATTAAATCTTTGTTTCAGGTGCAAAAGGGGTAATCATCACAGTGGTTTGTGTCCAAGGATGGACAAGTATGAAGTTCCTTAACCCACGAGTGTCAGTATGACTGTTGTGAAAGCAAATACTCCGGTAACAGGTCCAATTGCAGATGTGAAAGTAATGATAGAAATTAGAGGTGTATCGCCATGTACTCTTTTTGATATGAGTGCACAGAAAATCTTCATTTCTGCTGTTATGGTGGAAAAACTAAAGATACTCATTGTAGGCAAAGTAAATCTAGCCATTACGGGGTTTTTAACTACTAAGGAACCACAGCTCTTTGATTTAGTTGACCTTTAATACAACTTGGCAGATATAAATGCCGGGTAACAGAAGCTGTACTGGATAAGAAGAAAACAATTATATTTATCAATGGACTGAAGGAAACCTCTTATCATCTAGAGAGCCCAGGGATAAGGTTAACAGAATGTGAAATCAGATACTGTGGTTCCCATAAAAATAATTATTGGGTCAGATTACTGTGGAGGAGTCCTACATAGGACTTTCAAGAAGCGAAAAGTACAGTTGCTCAAGAGTCCAGGAGGTAACCTCTTATTATGGGTCAACTGCCTTTTCCAAAGCAGGCCAGAGGAGGGGGCAAATTGGTAGACTTAGTCTTTGTTACTCCCACACAGTTATTGATGATGGCTGGAATAGGTGCAGAATAAAAATCTACTCAAATAAATGACTTATTGGATGAGAAAACTGAACCTGTACACAAATTGTGGGACTTGGATACTGTGGGAATACATCCTAAAGAACCAACCCCACGAAGAGAAAATAATAATGGACTTGTATGATCAGTCTGTGGAATTTAATGATGGACAATATTGGGTTGGATTACCATGGAATCTAAACCATTCAGAGTTACCAACTAATTAGGAAGCAGCTAAGACTCGGTTAAATTCTCTTCTTAGAAAATTGAGACAAACCAGAACTTCTACCAATATATGATAATATTATAAAAGATCAACTGAAGCATAAACTCATTGAAGTAGAATTCCCTGTTAATCACAAAGATGGACATTATTTACCATATCATGCTTAAGCAAGGACTCAGTAACAATTTCCATAAGGATAGTTTTAAATTGTAGTAGTAAAGCTTCCAAAGGATTAGCTAGCTTGAACGACTGCCTATACTGTGGACCTACACTAACGGAGAAGTTTAGGAATATGTTAAGGTTTAGAGAAAAACCTTATGCTTATACATCAGACATTAGTAAGGCTTTTCTCAGAATAGGATTGAGAGAAGAGTAGTGGAAATTCACAAAATTCCTCTGGTCTCAAGACTCTCAAACTGAGGATAGTTCTTTGAATTCTTGCTGTTTCCTATCGGTGCTCTTTGGCTCATGTACCAGTCCTTTCCTACTATGCAACACCTTGAAGCATCATTTTGAGAATGCCAAATGCCCCGAAATAGGGCAGGCCATCTATGTGGATAACCTACAAGGTGTTGCTGATGCAGAGCCGGAAGCATTGAAGGCTTATGAAGTACCCAGTTCCGAATGTGGGAATGCAGATTTGCCGTTACAGAGCTGGAATACAAATTTACCGCTTATAGGGAATATTATACAAGAGGACTATCCTAATGCTGACATTTCCAAAACTCAAAATATGTTGTGTCTAACCTGGGATAGATGGGATGATGCAATAAGTTTAAAACCAATTAAGTTCTCTGATGGCACTCTCACCAAGAGGTCCTTGTTAAGTCAGGTCTCCATGTTATTTGACCAATAAGGATTGGTCAGCCTCATACTTATCAGAGGCAGATGCTTTGTGCAAGAGGCTTGGTAAGAAGTGTTGGACTGGGACACTGAATTAGGTGAGACGTATGTTGAACAATTGGAACAGATTTGAAAGGAGTTTGGAGAATCATCCAACATACTGTACGTTGAACAATGGGAACAGATTTGAAAGGAATTTGGAGAATCATCCAACACATGTGTTCCTAGGCAGATAAACAGTAACGAAGTCATATTTGCATATATTTTGTGATATTCTCCAAAAGCATATGGAGCAGTAGCTTATTGTGCAACAAGAGATGATATGTATTAAAATTATTATGTCCAAAGCCAGAGTTGCACCAATTAAAGGAAGAACCCTACCTCAAATGGAATTGTGTTCCATAGAAGTAGGGACTAATTTGGCCAGATGTTTAACAACTACTCTTGACACTCAGTTTGAGGATATCTATACAGTATATGGACTGAAAGTGAGATTTGTCTTTACTGGATAGAAAATGATGACAGTAAAATTCTTTTGTCCTCAATAGAGTGAAGACTATCAAAGAACTGTCTTCCAGATTTAGATTTATGCATGTATCCTCCAGTCAAAACCCAGCTGATCTTCTCTCAAGAGGCTCGACAGTAAAGAGATTGATTAAAAATTACTTGTGGTTTAAAGGTCCTAAATGTTTACTTTTCAAATAATGGCCTGAGCAGAAACAGTATTATATTGCTGAGGTTAGTGTTGTAAACCTGGATCCTGTAGCACCTGAGCCAGATGTGATAGACATCAGTACATTTTCATCAATAAGACAACTCCTTAACTCTACAAAATTAGTTGTAAAATTTTTGAATAAGAAAGTGGTGTTTGAAGAGTTTGAGCCCATGGAACACTGGGTGAAAAAGCTTGAAAGAAAATATTATGAAAAGATTTTTGACCCTTTATGCCAAGGCACTAGCAGCAGTAATAAGCTGATAAGAGATTTAGGATTATTCTTATACAGAAAGGGTCTAATCAGATGCTGTGGCAGAATAGTAAAGGCTGATTTGCCTCTCTAAACTAAACATCCTATATTGCTACCCAAGAATGATTATTTTGTACAATTAACCCTTTCGTGCACGATGATGCATTAGGCGTAATATAGGTCTATCTGCGCAAATGCACGATGATGACAAACGCGTCATAAAGGGCTAAAAAATTATGCCAAAAATCAAGTTTTCGGCCGATCGGCGTCATTTTTGGCGGTGTCATAGCTTGCCCGACTCTCGTCGAAAGTAATTAGTTGGCAACTCTGGGACCCGAGACAGGTGACAGCACTGCCAGGTTGATTAGTACCACACCAGCTGTCGAGGGAGAATGTAGTACGCGGCTCTTCCCCTTTAAATCCTCTTATGTTTCTCCCGTCCCAGGTGTGCAGCATCATCCACCATACCAGTAGTGCCTGTATTGACTTTTTGGGCAATATTGTGATTAGATTTGGTGTTTAGATTAGGAAAATAGGTGTTTGTGATTTGTTCCTGACGGTTATCAGCCATTGGCCCAACGAAGATTTTTGCCGTGTCCCTACAACAACCCTTCCTCTGCCCTGCACCAAATGTGAGTATTCAACCATTGAAATAGTGACACTGATTCATGGGAATATATTATGCAATAGCTAGTGAGCAAGGATATGGTGAAATGTGCAGCAACTTGATATTGGGGGAAGCGGGAAACGTCTTACGACACGGCGTAGTCATGAATGGAATAAATTGCCCAGGTGTATGTGAAATCATAGTTTTATGCTGCTATATGTGTGTTAGCGTTATTATGCAATAAAAAGGAGTACAGTGCAACAAGTGAAAGTGATAAAATATTAGCCAGGGCATGAGTCACGTACGCCATACAGTCACGGCAAGCTGTTGCCATGACGGGGTGAAAATAGAGGAGGTTTAGGGATATTTTATTTTATTGTTATAAAACATTGTTCCTTATGATTCTTGTGTGATATAAAATATGATTGTTATAGTGATATGTTCAGCGTACGCTTGTGTGGAACAACGTAAACACTCCACCACGTGCTTGGCAGAAAATATCGTATGCGACACCTGAGTTTTTGTACAGGTGACCTACAGAGCACGTTCACATAGTGTTGTTCTGAACTATAATTGTGCGATAGATTTTGTAATGTGAAGCACGTGCTTGTAAAAAAAACATCGTCACCTAAACACATGAGTGTAGTGCAAAGGTAGCAAAATGAAATGTGAACTACATAACACCTGAATGTACTTTTAGTGGTGAAATAGAATGTATTTCTGAAAAAATGATAGATTTTGTAATGTGTAATGTGGAACGAGAAAGAATGAAGCACATGCTCGTAAGAAAAACATCGTCACCTAAACACGTGAGTGTAGCACAAAGGTAACAAAATGAAATGTGAACTACGTGACACCTGTATGTACTTTTAGTGGTGAAATAGACTGTATTTCTCAAAAACCGATTGATTTTGTTATGTGTAATGTGGAAAGAGAAAGAGTGAACCACTCTTCAGAAAAACATCGTCACCTTAACACATGAGTGTAGCGCAAAGGTAGCGAAATGAAATGTGAACTACATAACACCTGCATGTACTTTTAGTGGTGAAATAGACTGTATTTCTGAAAAATTATAGATTCTGTAATGTGTAATGTGGAAAAAGAAAGAGTGAACCACGTGCTTATAAGATAAACATCGTCACCTGAACACGTGAGTGTAGCGCAAAGGCAGCGAAATGAAATGTGAACTACATAACACCTGCATTTACTTTTAGTGGTGAAATAGACTGCATTTCTTTTTAAAAAATGATAGATTGTGTAATGTGGAAAGAGAAAGAAAGACGTCGTCATGTAAACTCCTGAGTTTAGCGGAAAGGTTGCGAAATCAAACGTGAACTAAGTAACACCTGCATGTACTTTTAGTGGTCAGTCATGTATACAGAATTTCTCACAAAATGGTAGATTTTGTAATGTGGAAAGAGAAAGAGTGAACCACATGCTCGTAAGAAAGATGTCATCTAACCTGACCTACCACCAAGGTTGTGAAATCCAGTGAGAGAAACTGCACACCTGCATGTAGTTTTAGTGGTGAAATATATTGAATTTCTCAAAAATGATAGATTTTGTAATTTGTAATGTGGAAAGAGAAAGAGAGAAGCACGTGGTCGTAAGAAAGACGTCGTAGTTTAGCGGTAAGGTTGCGAAATCAAACTTGAACTAAGTAACACCTGCATGTACTTTGAGTGGTTATATATACTGTGTTTCTCAAAAATTGAAAGGTTTTGTTACCTGTACTGTGAAAATAAAATAAAAGTGACCCACGTGCTCTTAGGAGGGACGTCTCCTCGTACACCTAAGTAAGCGTGAATGTTGCAAAATCCTACGTGACATATGGACCACGTGCATGTACTTTTGTGGTGAATTTTTTCTCATACACTGCTAGATTTGGCTATGTCTCATGAGGGAAAAATAAGAAGAAAAAAATACGTAAACAGTGCAGCGTTTTCTCGTCAGGGAAGTCATGTGTTGTACACCTGAGTAAGCCGGAAATGCCACAAGACATATGGACCACATGCATGTACATTTGTGATGAAGTGTTCTATCTTTCTCAGAAAGTGATTGCTTTGGTTATATCTCATGTGAGCAGAAAATCCAATAAATAGTGCAGCGTGTTTTTATCAGGGAAATGTCATGTCCTACACCGTGTCTGACTTACCGCGAAGGTAGTGAAATGCTATGTGACGTACGGGCCACGTGCATGATCCTCAGTGGTGAATTGTTTCTCATACACTGTTAAATTTGGTAATGTATCATGGGGAAAAAAAAAAACGTAAATTGTGCAGCGTGTCCTCGTAAGGGAAATCACGTGTCGTACAGCTGACTTACCGCGAAGGTAGCAATATGCTACATGACGTACAGGCCATGTACATGAACCTCAGTGGTGAATTGTTTCTCATACACTGATAAATTTGGTAATGTCTCATGGGAAAAATATATATATATATAAACAACACAAAAACAGCGCACCTCGACCTCCTTACAAATTCGTAGGTGCTAGACAGGTAGCGCTACCTTCACACTAATTCAGGTGTACGACACGTGATCTCCCTTACGAGGACACGCTGCACTGTTTTTATTTATTTACTTTTGTTTTTCGCACGTGGCCCGTATGTCACGTAGGTGGTAGTGATGGGCGATACCAGCTATTTCGTATCGATACGACACCGATTATTTTTTGGACTAGTATCGGCGGTATCGATTACCGATACCGATACCTAGACCTTTGCTCCCCCCCCATATTTTTTTTTCAAATATCGGTATGTAACCTATTACTTCAAAGCATTTGCTCAGCTAGAAGGATTATATTAAAAAAACTTTTTTTTGATCTAAATATAAAGATAAGTGGAAACAACTATGCCAAATTTTATTACATGATTTTTTTCCTAAATACATAAGTGTTATTTATTGTCACAAAAAACAGATTGTTTGTACTGCGTGCCTACATTAAGACTGTGTTGCATGACTGAAATATTATTTTTAAAAAAACCTTAATAACTGAGAGCAAAATTAAATTTATCATCTGCAATATAATAAACTTACTATTTCCATTTAATGGTATACATACTGTATATGGCAAACATCAATTGATAATGATTTATCCTTGGAAGCATATTTGCTCTAAAATAAAGGCTATATTTTGAGATCATAATTTTTCTTTGGATTAACTTATATGGGACACATCAACTGATAATTATTTATCCTTGGAAGCATATTTGCTATAAACTAAATGCTGTATAATCTCTGCATTTCAAACTCATCAATTTACTTAGGAGGATCTGACTGACTGAAGTAACTATTCAAAAACAAAATCATATCAACATTTAATGGCTTTAGACGACTTCTCCTGTGGCTAATGACTTCTTCTGCCTTAGAAGAGGCGTTCTGATGGGACAGAAGTTGCAACGATGCAGAGATATTTTCGTGCGATTTTGCTCATACTTTGAAGGGTTTCTTCTTTTCCATTCCACCATTTGCCCGTATTGTAATTTGGACTCAGTGGTAATCGCAATATCGTACAAAACACAGTTAACAATTTGACTGCAGTTTGCAAACATTTACGGTATACAAGTTTTATCTTCTCAACTAATATATGCTAATATCATGTCACAGTTGCATAAGTTTTGGCAAAATATGTTATACTGGTAACAGAGTTGCCATTACATAAAAAAAGGAGGAAAAAAATATGCACACTATTAATCTGTGCAGGTCATACTAAGTAGTATTTTCACGTAATGCAGTAAATTATACAAGCTGATCTACAAAGTACGCTATAATGGATAAAAAGGAAAGAAAGCAACATTTCCTTCTAGATGAAAAATATCTACCTTTTTACATCTGGTGATGCGACCGTAAACATTACCCAGTTAACATGAGATTAAATATTCTGTCTGTAATTAGTACAAATGTGCTTAACCAAACTAAACACATACACATAGGCAATAAAGTAATTAATAAGTTATGACAAATATATGGTACCCTCAACAAACCTAGGTATTTTCCTTTGCTTTTGAAACTCTCAAAAATGGTTGTCTGCCTTGGCCTGGCTGATTGGCTGTAAGATGCGGTCGAGGTTGTAGCTTGCCTTCTTTTCTCTTCAGCTTCAGAGAATGCTTCAGGATGCTTCAGTCTTAAGTGCTTGAACATGTTGCTTGTGTTTTGATTGTGCTGTACTTTATCTGAGTAGATCTGACATGCAGCAAGATTGACACTGTCTTCAACCTCATCAAAGAAAAGCCACACCACACTTCATTTTTTATGGGCCATTTCACTAATCAAAAGCCTAGGGGCGACAATGACGCGGTCAGTGGCGTGATAAAAAAAAAAAAAAAGCTCTCGGCATGACGCCGTGTTGCCCGTTGATGCTGTATGACAGGAGACAAAGACACTGGGCTGCCAGACGCAAAAATATTATAACTGCCTTTCAATGGACTAAAATAATGATTATTTATATGTATTTTGAAATTACTCATTTTTTTTAATAGCCAAATTTGAACACTTTTCTCAGTAATCGAAGTATCGATACCAAGCCATTGGTATCGATACTTGAGCTTAAGTAGCTGGTATCGAAAGTATCGATATTTTGGTATCGATACGCCCACCCCTAGTAGATGGCCCCAACCTCTGCGGTAAGTCAGGTGTAGCAGATGATGTTTTTCAAGGACATATACATATATCATGATTCCTTGCGTTGTGCCAGTGTTGATGAAAGTTATTGGCTGGCTGTGAATACAATATCTTGATTGCTTTTTTTCAGCTTACATCCCTAGACACAGCATATCTTTCTCCAGTTGGCTTGCAACGAAGAAATTCTTTTGCAAAGCAAAAATGAAACGGGGTTTGGCACCAGAAGAGTGGACACGACTCCTCGAGGAGATACAGAGCGACAGTGAGAGCGACCGCTCAGGGGTGGAGGAGGAGGAGTTGACACCCTCCCATCTGGAAGTGGAGCTGGCCTGCCGCCTTTCTCCACGGGAGTCATCACCACCACCAGCGGCTGGCACCACTGCAGCACCCTCCCAGCCTCTAGGACCTCCCGGCACCACCACTGTCTTCGTCACCTCTCCATCTCCAGGCCTCTCTGCCCCCTTGGCCGAGCCAATGTCACCGAAAGCTGGGCCATCGTATATGAGGATGGCTCCTCCACCTGCGTCTGTTGTGCAGGATGCTACAGTGACGTCCTCACTGGCCAGGCGAAGGAGAATGGTGTCCCCGGAGCCCTCTGTCTCGTCCTCGTCCGAGCCGTCCCCTCCTAGACGAGGGCGTCGTGGTCCACTGCCAAGACATGGGGGACGTCCAAGGGGTCGGAGGGCAAGCAGAATGGTGATGGCACGCTGACCCGCTGCCTCCGCCGCCATCACCACCTTAAAGGATATCGGGTGGAGAAGTGGCCCGTTCACACTGAACCACGGGCCGTTCACTGGCTCCCCAGGGATCAAGGTGGATATCCCAACAACTCCACTGCAGTTCTTCCAGCTATTCTTCACACATGAGTTGTTTTCATATCTCACCGTGGAAACCAACCAGTACGCCACATTCCAGGGGACTCAGCTGGATGCCTTGTTCACCTGTAACGAAGAGGAAATGGCCAAGTTCCTGGGGTTATACCTCTTCATGGGAGTCGTGCATATGGTGACCATCAGGCACTACTGGAGGACCAATGAGCTGCACGACTACCCAAGGTTCCGGTGAGCGATGTGTGGAAGGTGCTTCAACCCCATCGTCTGGCACTTTCACTCCTTCAGCTCGCTTGCCATACCCCGGGACAACCAAGATCGGCTCATCAGTGTTTGGACAGTCTTTGAGTACCTCCTTCAGCGGTTCCAGTCAACTTGAGGAGTGTATCAGCCTGGGTGAGGGCTCTCTAGGGTGGAAGGGATGGCTCTCTGGGGTGGAAGGGAAGCTCTCTCTCCGACTCTACAACCCCCAGAAGCCCACCAAGTACTCCATCTAACTCTACATGTTGGCTAAGGTGACCTCAGGCTACATCTGGAACTTTGAGGTCTGCACAGGGGTGCAGCGGACCCTTGAGAACACCATTCTAGGCCTCGTGGAACTGCTGAAGGACCAGAGCTACAAGTTATCCATGGACAATTATTACAATTCTGTAGCCCTGTGCAAACGACTCTTCACAGCAGGCTTTTACGTGTGTGGGACCATACGGCTGCCTTGAGGAGCACCACACCAGCTGCAGGGAATTGCCAGGGCTAAGAACCTGCCTGAGGGGGTCATGGCGTACAGGCACAAGGACAACATGCTTGTCCTGCTATGGAGGGACAAGCGGATTGTCAGCATGGTGTCAACTTCCACAGCCCCAACACCATTCCAAAGAGGGTTCGAGGGAAGGTGCAGGGTAATGACGGGTGGACAACCTATCTGGAGAAGGTAGTTCAGAAGCCCATCATTGTGGAGGACTACAACAGGTACATGGGTGGGGTGGACCATTTCGACCAGGTGGTCCAGTACTACCCCATCCAATGGCGAACTGTCAAGTGGACGAAGATGATCACGTTCTACTTCGTCTACATGGCACTCTTCAACACGTTTGCCTCGTACAAAAAGTACAGACGCGCGTCAGTAACTCACCTTGAATTTGTGGAGCAGATCATGTACAATCTTCTGCATTTCCATGAAGAGGACTGGTCCACGTCTGGACACATAATCCGCCATGCCCCAGACCTTCCGACCCGACGGCCAGCACTACCAGGACCTGGCACCCAGTGGGCACAGGCATCAGCACCAGGATTGGTCCTGCCACCACCAGCACCATCACTGCCTGCAAGACTACCACCACCAGTGCCTGCACCAGTACCAGCACTGCCCGCAGCAGGGCCATTGGGGGTGCCAGCACTGCCACCACCTTCAGTTGCTGGTCCGCCAGGAGAACCCGTTCCTGGGCCTGCAGCTGCCACTCCAAGAAGACAGGACCAAGGAGAAGCACGAGGGCATCCAAGCAAGCGTCGCCGGGTGATAAACGACGACGTAAGGTCTTATCGCACCCTGGGCCACCACCGGGCGAGGATCCCCTATGGGAAGAGGCTCAGGTGTACCTTGTGCTTCAGTTTGGGGGTGAGGAAGGAACATGTGTCCTGTATGTGATGTCCCTCTTTGCATGGGTGACTGTTTTGAGCGGTTCCATGCCGAGTGAGACTTTCACTAGTGAAGCACACACACACACACACATACACACACACACACACACACACACACACACACACACACACACACACAAAACATAACTCCTCACCTCCAAACCCAGCTGGTCCTGCAGGAAGAGTATCGCCACTGGAGAAGTAAGTGATTTTCTTTATGTATGTTTGTATTTACCTATATTTGTCACTCTATTTACACCTACATTTATAGCTGTCTATTTACATAAATATCAATGACAGGGAAATATGTACAGCTTCAGTTTCACCTGTTAGCAACTGATTTAATGTTCTTGTGTGGTTTCTGAGATGGGAAAAAAAAAGAAGTAATTTTATAATAGTTGTTGGGATAAAAAACGGGGAAAAAAAAATACCTAGCAAGCATAAAGTTGCTCGCGCACTATGAGAAAATAACGTACAGTCACGCTCCCTAATTTAGACCCACCCCGACCCAAGCCCAGAGCTGAGGGAGGCAGTAGCCATGGCTCTTAAACGGACGTGTTGATTTATTGAGAAAAATAATATATTTGGGTCTTATCTTTTTTAATGCCCTATGTTTTCTAAAATCTACTGTCTAATACCGTCCAGCATTGTCCTTTTCAGTAAATGATTGTTTCATAAGAGGTGAGGGTGGAAAGGAATGCAGTAAGGTAGAGAATGAATGTTGGATGCAAGAGGGAGGGTGGGATTGATGGGTGGAGGGGGGGGGGGGTGGCTAGTAAACGCGTTCGTTTAAGAGCCGTGGCTACTGCCTCCCTCAGCTCTCGGCTTGGCTCGGGGTGGGTCTAAATTAGGGAGCGTGACTGTACATGAGTGTGGCTGACAGCGGCTCAACATGCGGGTGGGTACCGTAGTTTTTTGCATTTTTCTCGAAAGCTGTTCAGAGGGGTGGCTAGTAAACGCGTTCGTTTAGGAGCCGTGGCTACTGCCTCCCACAGCTCTCGGCTTGGCTCGGGGTGGGTCTAAATTAGGGAGCGTGACTGTACATGAGTGTGGCTGACAGCGGCTCAACATGCGGGTGGGTACCGTAGTTTTTTGCATTTTTCTCGAAAGCTGTTCAGAGGGGTGGCTAGTAAACGCGTTCGTTTAGGAGCCGTGGCTACTGCCTCCCACAGCTCTCGGCTTGGCTCGGGGTGGGTCTAAATTAGGGAGCGTGACTGTACATGAGTGTGGCTGACAGCGGCTCAACATGCGGGTGGGTACCGTAGTTTTTTGCATTTTTCTCGAAAGCTGTTCAGAGGGGTGGCTAGTAAACGCGTTCGTTTAGGAGCCGTGGCTACTGCCTCCCTCAGCTCTCGGCTTGGCTCGGGGTGGGTCTAAATTAGGGAGCGTGACTGTACATGAGCGTGGCTGACAGCGGCTCAACATGCGGGTGGGTACACCGTAGTTTTTTGCATTTTTCTCGAAAGCTGTTCAGGCATAGAAGATTCACTGGCGGTTCAAATGAAAGCCCATAAAATTCTGCATAAGATTATGAAATAAAAACATAACACTGCCGGGAAAAGTTCTGTGCTAGAGCTCCACGAATCAAAACTCTGTTGTCAGTCGGAAATTGATGTTACTTTTTCGCTTATTACTCGAAAACAATACCTCATATCAAACTGGAAACTATTCCATTCGAAAGCTAATAAAATTCTCTTTCTATTGATGGCATAACATGTTGAAATAGTTTAGTAAACATTGGAGTTATGATTTGAAATAGGTTAGTAAACACTGGAGTTATGATGTTGGGAAG
>JAGKTI010001600.1:22047-35937 GCA_018397915.1 Birgus latro | reverse complement strand
GGAAGCAATAATCATTCCATGGAAAATCAAAGAAGTACTGCCTGAGGGCCTCCCAATCTGCAGCTCCAAAGTGCCACAGGCGGCGTTTCTTTGGAGGGTCCACAGGCCGTACTGGAGCGATTGGACATGTTAAGGTAATAAGATTATGATCGGAGGAGCCCAACGGAGAGAAAAGATGAACAGTGTAAGCAGAAGGATTAGTTGTTAGGAAAAGGTCAAGTATGTTGGAACTCTCTCCAAGGCGGTCAGGGATACGGGTAGGGTGCTGTACAAGCTGCTCTAGGTCATTAAGGATAGAAAAGATGTAGGCTTGTTCACCAGGTGGATCAGTGAAAGGAGAGGAGAGCCAAAGGTGGTGGTGAACATTGAAATCTCCTAGAATGGAGATTTCAGAGAAAGGAGAAATGGATAGAATGTGTTCCATCGTAGAAGTAAGATAGTCAAAGAATTTTTGATAGTCAGTAGAATTAGGAGATAAGTAAACAGCACAGATATATTTAGTCAGAGAATGACAGGAAAGCCGAAGCCAGAGAGTAGAGAATTCAGAAGAATCAAGTTCAGGAACACGAGAGCAAGATAGATCGTTGCGTACATATATGCAACAGCCACCTTTGGCTTTGAAACGAGAATAGAGAAAGTAGGAGGATACAGAAAAGGGTTTGCTGTCAGTTGCCTCAGACAGCTGAGTCTCAGTGAGAAAGAGAAGGTGAGGTTTAGAGGAGAAGAGGTGGTGCTCAACAGCGTGAAAGTTAGAGGAAAGGCCGCGAATGTTACAGAAATGAAGAAGGAGTGAGTCAGACAGTGGTTCCAGGCAGCTCTTTGAGTCGTCACTGGGAGAGGGGCGGATGGTGGGGGCATTTATGGTCCCCCCCCTGGGGACTCCGAGGCATGATTTTTGTGCGCCATTTTTGAGATAATTTTGAAAAGGAAGTGTAGTGTGTAGCGTGTATGTAGTTTGGTGTTGACAGTTAGAGAAACTTGTATTGGAGAGCATGCTGGTCTACTCTCTGTGTAATTGAGACACTGAAAAAGTTCAGCAAAGGAGGATGGTCAGGAACAAGTCCTGAGGGCTGATGAAACGGGAGCTCCAGCTCTCCCTGTCGTCAGCTTTCCATCCTCCTTGGGAGTACTGCCCTTAATGTACATAAAATAAATATTTGATCTTATTGTTATTTAAGATGATTTGTTAAGCTGGACGTTCTTTGTAAATTTCATGAAACTGTTCACTGTATTTAGGTAATTGTAATTAAATTACTATGCTTCTGGCATAGTAATTAAATAATATTTGGCATTTCTAAATCCGATAAGGGAGACAGGTACGCCATTTATCAGTTCAATTACTAATGTTCGTTGAAGCTGCATGCAGTAAATAAGTTGCATCAGGATGCTTGGATAGACTCTCGCAGCCCTTCATTGTATTTAGGTAATTGTAATTAAATTACTATGCTTCTGGCATAGTAATTAAATAATATGACATTTCTAAATCCGATGAGGGAGACAGGTACGTCATTTATCAGTTCAATTACAAATGTTCCTTGAAGCTGCATGCAGTAAATAAGTTGCACCAGGATGCTTGGATAGACTCTCGCAGCCCAACCAAGACAACTAGCCAGTCATCTGTCATCTCGACACCATCTAGCTAAATATCCTTAGACTTGGACAAATTGAGGGGAACTGGCTAGAATATAAGGGAGAAAAGTAATAGGTAAGTTAGGGTTAGTTATACCCACTCATCTAAATACACTCCTATCACTTAATTTAAATTTGGTATTAATAGTAGAATAATTCCAAACCGAATTTATTTATTTATTTATTTATTTATTTTAAACACTGCTGTTTTTTATAGTGGTTTTCATAATAGTTTGTGTGTTGCTCTTGTCCTCAGGCTGATCCCTCGTGGTTGAGGCGGTACTCAATTTTCAAGGAGGAAGAGAGTGGGCTGGAGACTGCGGTGTTGGGTCTAATGTTCCCACTGCGGCCAATGCTGCTACAGAGCGGTTTGACACAAATCAGGTGCACTGCTGCTGTCCTGGATAGGTACTGGGAAAGCAGTGTGGTCACCCTCCACACTAACCTCCCATACCAGGCATCCATGGTGGAGGGACGTACGGCAGCAGCAGGTCTGTTAACTAAATTACTCAATTTTAAATTGTCAAAAAGGAGCATTTTTTATTAATCATGCGATTACTCACTTTAAAGACAGGTCAGGTAGGCATTTTTTAAGACAATAAATGAAATGATGAAGATAATAGTTTCTTACACTTTTGTGTGTTTAGAATACTAAACTTCCCTTGTGTCTAACAGGTGGAGTACTGCTAGCGTCATCAGTGCTTTGCAAAACAGCGATTGTGTGGTTACTGCTCGTCTTCCATTGATGCTACCCGTCATTAGCCTCCCAGTCTACTGTAGTTAGTGTTGTGGAAACAGATTCTTCACCCTAGCACGACTCGAATGTGTGACCCATACTCTGCCCACTTGAACGTGGCCCAATCCTGTTATCACTTTATCTTCAGTGCCGAACTAAAACAAGAGATTAACACTAAAATATGGTGCTAGTCACGGTGGCGTGTTATAGAAAGGATGGTGTGTCATAGTATTGTCTTACGACTATTATACCACCAAACTACAGAAAAATAGGCTGTAACAGAACAAACAGCTTCATCAAGAGAAGGTGAGTGAACTGTAGTGATAGGACCTGTCTGAATGAGGATTCGAGGTGAGAGAAAAGTGAGCAATGAGAAGATCCGTGAAGTCGATGAAATGAAGTGGCTAGTCACAGAAGCTGTATTCTGCATATCAGCCTCAGAAAATGAGTATCTAGATCAGACTGAATATCTCAGTGCATGTTTGTTAATGCTTAAGAAGTATATGATGGTGACATATTGCGATATATTTTATATGAGATTGTTCGTCGAAACAAAGTGAAGAGGACGGTGCACGTGATAAAAGTCAGGAAATCACAGGACTGATTTATTGTGACAAGTTGATAATATGGATGGGTTGGAAAGCGATGGAAAGAAGTGCAACTCTCCTGTGGTCTGGGAAGATCTAGTATTTTATTCCATTTAACGCCAGACAACATTATTCAACTCAAAGTCTCAAAGTTGACCTGAGAGTGTTAACTTTGTGGCCATTAAATCATGGCCAGAACAGCTCTGCTTTATTCGGGCTAAACCCAGACGAGTTTATGTAGCTAAGTGAGTCATAGAAGTCTGAGTGTTAAGCTCAATCATGTGTTCTGTAGGTAAACTAATGGTGTAGGGTGACATACCATAATCCTGTAAGCCACATTTTTTTTTTTTTTTTTTTTTTACTGTGCGCCAAGTTCTGATCACGAAACGAGCCTGGTAGCTTGCGGTTTCCGGAAGATGCTGGAGAGGAACGCCTTCATGCGATGGCCGTGATACAGTCGGGTTGCTATGCTGCCAGGGTATACAAACGTCCCTCATTTTTTCTTCCTAGCCCCCAAAAGAGGCATGGTGAACTACAGGAGAGAATTATCAGCCTGCAGTCCTCTAGGTTCACGTATGAATCTGGGACAACAGGTACTTTATTGCTGCTACTAACATTAGGCAGTGAATATTAAAATGAAAAACATCAATTGGAACTCGCTATAAGTAAGTTTCCAGAAAGGTTGCCTATAATATCAGACGAGATACGCAACACAATTCTTCAAGAACTCGCTAAATCAAGAAACTCAGTCATCATCATCATTAACCCGTCACGTCCCAACCGATTTTCCACCTCTGACCCCATCCCCCATCCTGACCAATTTCGAATTTTTTTTAGGTGGGCTCAAACCTCCGCATTTGGTGAGAGATCAAAAATTCTTAGAGAAATCGCCCTCCTGAGCTTATAAATGTTGCTACAGGTGACAGTCATCCCTACCTTTGCATTCTGAGGGTACCTGGCTTCAAAGAAAACGATCTATGGGAGGGTTAACTAATTCAGGCCACTGTAAATTACATATTTATTTATTTATTTGGTATGAATTTATATGTAGTACAAGAGTATATTGGTTTTCACATGATAATATAAGGGATTTAAGCATTGTTCACTCACCAAGCACATCAACATATGGCACCTTCCTTTACGACATTACCACCTCATCACTTCTGTTTATTTCTTCCTTTAGCTTATTTTTTCCTTTGTCCCTCACCTCAGGAATCACTTTCACAATGAATTTCGTCATTGGAGAGACCGTGGCGTGACATGTCTTTACTGGCCAGGTCACTGCTAACAGGTGAATTGCCAATAAAATGGCATGTGGGGAGGAGGGGGGCCAGGTGGGGACAGGCAGTATCCCCACTTCACAGCAGGTAGAGGAAGGTCTCCCACATATGCTTACCAAAAATCACCCGTGAACCTTGGAAAATATGCAAATGACTGACATTGCAATTGCATAATGTATGGGTACGTCGTTGGGTGTCACCGTGACAAAACATTGCGACGTACCCATACGTCGTCGATGCCTTTTTTTTTTTTTTTTTTTTTTTTTTTTTTTAAAGATTCGCCACACTGGTGTGGCACGGGCTCGGGGTGGAGAGCCCGTCAGAGGATGGCAGTAAATAAACAAGGAGGCGTCCTCTGCATGGCGAGGTTTAACTATCGAATACTGTAATGGATAAAATGAGCAGTCGCCACCATCATGCGGACTATCTTTGTGTTAATTTCTTTTTCTCGAATATTATCCCCAAAGATATGACATTCACTCTCATCGTCACTGAAAAAGCATTAACAGTATAATCAGAAAGTAACCATGACAATCATACTGTCATTGTGCTAATTGTATTTCATTTATTAACATTATCTGCATTGTGTAGAAACATTACTATCAATATTATTACAGTCATTCTATCACTGTCTAGAATGATTCATGCCACTATCATGCTGTCTCACTGCTCACTTGCCACTCTTTCCATTAACGTCTTTAGTATTCACAAATATCATCATCATCATCATCACCACAATCAAGCATTATCAATAAGATCAAAATTAGTCACTACCGTGCTACGGTTTCTTGGTGTCTTGTCACTTCTCGAACATTTTCGCAGCCTTCGTCACCATCACTATCAGCCATCAGAGCGTCAGTAGACACTGTGGAGGAATTACCGCCACCCTCCCATTAACCTGAACATAATAAGTGCTTCATAACTCCCAAACACAGAAGTTGTACATTTTTGTAGGCATCTACCCTTGATCCTTGGGGTTTTCTGTACGTAACAAAATCATAACCCTAAAATCCCTCTAGAATCTCCTAAAGCTCTTCTTTTTTTCTTCGACAGGCCTAATTAATCACCATTTTGTTTGTCCTTTTTTCCAAAATTTCATTCTCCATAGAGATATATATTGGTAAAAAAAAAAAAAGTCAAAGGTCGTATGTCGGAAATTGGTCAGTGTTTAGAGTTTTGATCCGATCTCAGTCAGACTTGATGGAAAGGATGAGTTTCAATAATGAGTTCAGTTATTCTGTTCTGAGAACACTGGTCAGAGGTAAGTGTCACAGGACAAGGTGAACTTAAACACTTTTGAATCGTTTAAACCAAACTTAATGGAGGGGTGAATTGTCAAGCAAGGATGAAGCTTTTCAAGTTGAGAACAATAGAACAAAGGACAAGGATATAGGGCATAGTTATATGTGTGGTTGTAAACCGATCGTAATTGTGGGGGCAGGAAAGTGCAAAATCGTTCAGATGGTGATACAAGCAGGAAAGTTTGCATGTGGTTCACCTTTAGGCTGCTTATTAAGAAATTAATTTTATGCAAACGAAAATCCAATATGGCCATCATTTTTCAAGATGGCCACCAAATTATGGCTACTGGATGCTATAATATTCATATAATAAAAACAAACTGTCCAAAATTAATCTTTTAAGGGTCAATTCCTTTGTTTTGAAACATGGAGATTTTATTTTCGAAACATTTGGGTTTGTAGAATGAATTCATTCATCATTTTTGGGAGGTCTAAGTCATTTTGTATTTCAGTTGTCTAATATTTTACTTAGTGATTCAGTTTTAATGGTAGGTAGGCTTCTGGGTCCATCACTGTGTATTTACTGAACCATAGAACTGGGACACACAGCTACAAAGTGCAATGCAGCTCAGGCCAAACCGATAGCATTTGCATCTTCCATGTCATTTGGTCTTACACCCGCATTTCATTAGCTGTTGGCAACACTTTACAATAGGTTGGAGAGTCCAAACCAACCTTCCATCCCTCGCCATACTTTGCCCACCTCCAGTTACCAGGAGTCAGGTACTGTGGCTTACATAAGTTGCCTGACCCCATACGCCTCCTGACTGGAATGCAGCACGTTTTGCATGTTGATGGAGGGCGTCTTGAGTTGGTGGAATAGTTATATGCTTGTTATTTTCTTGCAAACAAGTCTAGTTGTGTCTCATTAACTCCTACAGCAGTACTGGACCTGTCATGCATGGTGACTGTATACTTCTCTAAAGTCTACATATCAATGTCATCAGTGGCTGCTGGATGTTGGCTATGTTTCGAGAAGACGACTGTGTTCTGGTCATACACATTCCTAGTGTCCCAGGCAGACTTCTTTCCTTTGCCTCGAAATGCTGACACTACATCACAACCACTAAGAGCATGGAAGAACAGGATTCCTCTTGTTTTTTCTACTGAGTTATAATGGTTGTCCATGAAAACTTTGTATCCCTGGTCCTTCAGTGGTTCTACGAGGCCACAAACGGTGTTCTCCAGGCTTTTTTGCCCAGTGTACACCTCGAAATTCGAAATGTAACCCAAGGAAGCCTCAGCCAGGATGTAAAGTTTGATGGCATACTTTGAGGGCTTCATGGGGTTGTACACGCAGAAGCTGAGACCCCCCTTCCACGCCAGAAAACCCTCATTGAGGCTGAGGAGCTCCTCGGGTACATTAGTGTCTTGGAAACGCTAAAGGTGGTGATTCATTACCGTGCGAACTCTGATAAGCTGGTCGTTGTCCTGGGGTATGATGAGTGAGTTGAAGGTGTGGAAGTGTTTCAGGATCGCCCTGAAACGTCTCCCGCTCATCACTCGCCGGAAAAGGGGGTAATTGTGGAGCCTGGATGTCCTCCAGTAGTGCCTGATGGTGGGCAAATTCATTACCCCCATGAAGAAGTATAACCCCAGGAACTTGGCTATATCCTCTTCATTGCAAAGGATCCATGCGTCCAACACAGTCCCCAGGAATGATGCGTAGTTATTGGTCTCGCAAGCCAAATACGTCAACAATTCCCAGGTGAGGAGCACCTGGAAGAACTGCAGAGGAGTTGTTGGTGGATCCACCTTCGTTCCTGAGGATCCTGTGAAGGGCCCATTATGAGGTGTGAATGGGCCACTGCTCCACCCTAGATCCTCTGCGGCAACACCTACCGCAGTGGTGGCAGTGGGTCGGCCAGTCGACACCCTTTGGCTTCTTCGGCTACCCCTTGGCTGCCCCCCATGGCTGGGCAGCGGACCACGGCATCCTCGTCGAGGTGGTGAGGGCTCCGGCGAGGATGACGACAATGATGGCTGCTGCTGCAAGACGTCGGGGGGGATGAAGGCTGTTGGGGACAGCGTCCTTGTCGACCGGGCAGGGGAGGATGACACAGTCGCATCCTGCACCAGTTGCGACGCAGACACTGCACCGCGTGCAGGAAGGAGCCAATATCACATAGCTCGGCCCTGCAACAGGCAACATGGACTCGGCCAAGGGGGAACTGGAACCTAGTGGAGGCGTCACTGTGACGGCCACTGGAGCAGAAGGTCCAAGTGAGAGCGATGGCTCGGCTGAGGATAACGCCGCTGGTGGAGGTGTCTGCTCCTGTGGTGGTAGGGGTTGGGGCAAAGCCTCCTGACAGGGACGGCGTGGGATGTAACCCAAGTCCTCATCCTTGGTGGAAGCGTCGCTCAGCACATCCTCCTCCTCCTCACTCTCAGTCTCCTCAAAAAGAACCTTCTGCCACTCCTCTGAGGACAAACCCTTCCTCTCCATCGTGGCTGGCACTAATGCAACGGATATCAGTCAAAGCAAGAAGGTTCTTTGCTGAAAAGTAAGAGATATTATTCACTGTCACGCAACACCTTCCACTGAGGTTAGCACTACGAAAGTGATGTGATATCTTTCCGTACGACCAAACGCTGCACCATTTAGAAACACTTTACATAAATGAAAACTTTTCATTGTCTTAGGACAGTGTCATACCTGTCCACTGGCGTCCATGGGTGTGTGCCTGATTGTGCAACAGAAATTTTAGAATACAAAATGGCTGCTAGCCTCAACAAGTCATAAGCTAAAAAGGGGGAAAATAATGTGTAAATCACGTACTAATGACAAAAAGGGGGAATGAAATAAACAAGTAAAAATACTTAATTTACTTAACACTAACTTAAAAGCTACAAGAATACTGTAAACTCAAACAGGTCCATACAGGATTATCAAACCAGGACTTGCCAAAAATACCATGAAGTTCCAAACATCAATAAAGATAAAACCAGGATACAAACTAGCCCCTGGGTTGTAAAACCTCTGGAGGTTACAATAAAGACCTGGCATGAAAATAAAGAGAACCTAGCATAAAAGTAAAGAGACTTAACACTGATATAACATGTGACATTAATAAGGACAATGGGAGTAACTAAGTTCACAGTTCTTAGAATGACTATTGGTAAGAGCAACCTAATAATTATATCATGTGCTGACACTTAATAAACATTAACTCACGTGTGGCAGATATACTACAGTTTACAAAAATGCCCCCACAGCAGAGCAATCCAACACACCGGTCCAACTCAAGCTACTAACTAACTCCCGACAGTCCCAGCCTGGCCCATGCAAACTCAAGGAAGCAAGAAGGGCAACTCAGAGAAGCAAGAAGCGAAACTCAAAGAAGCAAGAAGGGCAGAACCGAAACAACGGTCGAAACCACAAGCAGATACGAGACTGCAGTTCGAAACACCTCTAGAAACATCGAGACAGAGCTGGTCCAGACTGTTTCCTACTATATGATATTTATAAACTCTATTCACAAAACTGTAAGCAAGGTACTAATTAATGAATATTAAAGGTTCTGATTATTATATATGAATATAAGCAACGTATATCGGCCACACGTAACACGCCCACACCCAAGAAAGAATTTTCCCGAGGGAAAATTCGTTCTCGAGAGAGCGACAGGCAATCGGCAATCACGTTATCAACTCCCTTGATGTGCTCTATGTTCAGATTATACTCTTGCAGAAAGAGGCTCCAGCGGGTTAGCCTTTGATTTCTACCTTTTAACTGGTTTAAAAACTTCGAGGGGTGATGATCGGTGTAAACAGTGACTGTCGGCCCAAAAGAAGGTATATAAACAGAAAAATTTTGCAGGGCTAGGATCAGGGCAAGTAGTTCCTTTTCTTCAACTGAATAATTGCGTTGAGCCTTAGAGAACTTTTTACTGAAGTAGCAAACAGGATGTTCTACGCCCAGATCGTCGTCCTGTAGAAGTACAGCTCCGGCTCCTACGTTGCTGGCATCAATGGCCAGTCTGAAAGGCCTTGAAAAATTTGGAGCAAGTATCACAGGGTAACAACACAATATTCCCTTCACAGACTTAAAAGCACTTTGACAATCTTCGGTCCAACAGAATTCCTTCTCTTTCTTTAACAAATCAGTCAGTGGGACCACAACACTTGAAAAGTTCTTAATAAACCGTCGGTAATAACCAACAGTGCCCAAGAACCTCCGAAGCTCACGCCTGTTTTTCGGTGCTGCAAAGTCCTTAATTGCCTCCACCTTTGAAGAAGGGGGACAGACACGACCGTGACCAACTACGTAGCCAAGGTACTGAACTTGAGCCTTGACAAATTCACACTTCTTTAAGTTAGCTACAAGGTGAGCTTCAGAGAGCCTTGAAAGCAACATTTTTAATTGTTCTGGGTGCTCTTCCCAAGTATCACTGAACACTACTACATCATCCAAGTACACCACACAGTTTGGAAACCCACTAACAACTCTGTTCATGAGTCTCTGAAAGGTAGCTGGTGCATTTTTCATCCCGTACGACATCACATTACAACAATAAGTTTGACTGTCTGCCACAAAGCACGAAACTTCTTTTGCTCGCTCCGTTAAGGGCACCTGCCAGAAACCCTTCTTGAGGTCCAGCTTGGTAATGAAGTGGGATGAACCAATGCAGTCAACACCGTCTTCTAATCTAGGCAGAGGGTATGTATCGGTCTTAGTCAGGGCGTTGACTCTACGGTAGTCAATACAAAATCTCGCTGTCCCGTCAGACTTGGGCTGCAGGATCACAGGGGAGCTCCACGGGCTCACACACGGAGAGACAAGGTTGTTGTCCAGCATGTACTTTAGCTCCTGGCGGAGGACTCCTAGGCGCTGGAGGCAGACACGGTAAGGTGGCAACTTAACAGGTAGTGCATCACCCACGTCTACATCATGCTCGATCCAAGTTGTCCGCCCAGGGGAGCTGCCAAATACATCCTTAAATGGAGAAAGAAGTGTTAATAGTTGTCGAGACTGATCTTCTGGCAAGTGTGAATCCTTTTCAGCAAGGGAAAAGCCAGCCTCAGCATTGCTCCGCCAGGCACTTGCAGTATCGAAGTCTAAGTCCTCCTCATTTTGCTCCTGGGTTACCAAACCGCCGGGAACCTCCTCACTCTGTTCAAGTGAGACTAGATGCACAAGTAAAGGGGCATCTGGAGTACGGTGGTAAGGTTTCAACATGTTGACATGACAAAGATGATGTTTCTTACGTCTGTCTGGGGTCTCCACCAAATAATCAGTACTACCCACTTTATGCACTACTGGATAAGGGCCACAAAACTTGGCAGCAAGAGGCTGTCCTTGAAGAGGCAATAGCACTAACACTTCATCACCAACCTTAAATTCCTGCAAATGAGCTTTCTTATCATACAACCTCTTCATACTGGTTTGAGCCTGTTTCAAGTTCTCTCTAGCCACTTCCAAGCATTTAGACTTCCTGTTCTTGAAATCATTAACAAACTCAAGTATACTATGGCTCATGGTGGAATCACTAGACCAAGCCTCTTTAATGATGGATAATGGGCCTCTTACCTTGTGGGCAAATACAAGTTCATTAGGGGAGAAACCCAAACTCTCTTGAGGAACTTCACGGGTGGCAAACAAGAAGAATGGCACTCCTTTATCCCAATCCTTTGAATGCTCTACGCAGTACTTCCGAAGCAACGTCTTAAGGCTCTGGTGGTATCGCTCTAGGGCACCCTGGCTCTCGGGATGGTATGCACAGCTCTTCACATGCACAATGCCAAGCTGAGCCATGGATTGCTGGAAAGCATTTGAAAGAAAATTAGATCCTCTATCAGACAATCTCCCTTGGCAACCCAAATTTAGTGAACAAATCAAGCAATGCCCGAACAATTATTCTAGACTTCGGGGAACGAACAGGAACAGTCTCAGGGTATCTAGTGGAAGAATCGATTATGGTTAAGAGGTACAGTTGCCCACATATGACCCTGGGACAGCGGTGTTGTGTAGCAGAGGTCGGGTGGTTGGTACCCCTGACAAGAGTGCCAGGTTGGCACGTTTGTAGGTGGCAGTAAGATGAATGAATGGGATTGCCAATTAGTAATTTTATGGTCAGTTAATTGTGTGGCATGTGTATCTATACTAAAGATATAGGTTTTTTTTTATACAAGGAAGAAGGAACCAAAGGCCACAGGCCTGCATACTGTTCCTTCCAAGAAAAAGCAAAAACAATACAAAAGAGAGCCAAATTCAAGAACCGTTCAATTCGAGATGCCTGGACACACTGCTTTTGAAAGACTGGAGATCATAGGAAGTAGGAAATACAGACAGAGGAAGACAGTTCCAGAGTTGACCAGTTGCATAAATGAAGGACTGGGAGTAACGGTTAACTCTTGCATTAGAGAGTTGGACAGAAAAGGGATGAGAGTTTGTTGCTAGATGGGTACTACGTGCCCGTCGTAGAGGTGGAGGGATGCAAGCAGACAGTTCAGAGGAACAGTGACCATTGAAGTAGCGATAGAAGAGAGATAAAGATGCAACAGTGCGGCGAAGAGACAAAGGTTGAAGGGAATCAGTAAGAGGAGGAGAGTTAATGAGACGAAAAGCCTTTGACTCCACCCTATTGAGAAGAGCTGCATGTGGGGAGCCTCCCCACACATGAGAGTTGTACTCCATACACGGGCGAATAAAACCCGTGTACAAGGTCAACAACTGTGCAGGGGTAAAGAAAGTTCGGAATCGGCTTAGCACACCTAATCTCTTGGAAGCAGATTTCACAAGAGATGTAATATGTTCTTTCCAAGACAAATCCCGAGAGAATGAAACCCCAAGCATGTTCAAGGATGATGCAGGACATAACTGTTCATTATTAAACATTAGAGGGTAATCCTGAGGAAGATTTTGTCGGGTTGATAAGTGTAAGAACTGAGTTTTTGATGCATTAAAAATAACAAGATTATTTTTACCCCAATCAGAGATACGAGCCAAGTCAGACAGGTGTGCCATACCCTCATCCCTTTTTTGTTGAAGTAACTGCTGAGATGGACGTTGCAGGAACCGAATGGAAAGGTGAAGGATGGAATCATCAGCATATGAGTGGATAGGGTTAGATGTACAGCTTAGGTCATTGATGAATAAAAGGAAGAGAGTAGGTGATGGGACAGAGCCCTGAGGAACACCACTGTTGATAGGTCTAGGAGAGGAACGATGGCCGTCTACAACAGCGGCTATAGAACGACCAGAAAGGAAGCTAGAGATGAAGGCACAGATAGAAGGATAGAAACCGTAGGAGGGCAGTTTGGAAATTAAAGATTTATGCCAGACTCGATCGAAAGCCTTTGAGATGTCAAGTGCAATGACAAAGCTTTCGCCAAAGTTCCGAAAGGAGGATGACCAAGAGTCTGAAAGGTAGGTGAGAAGATCACCAGTGGAGCGTCCCTGACGGAACCCATACTGACGATCAGAAAGAAAGTTGTGACAGGAAAGATGCTTTAAAATTTTTCTGTTAAGAATTGACTCGAAAACTTTTGAGACACAGGATGTTAAAGCAATTGGACGATAGTTAGAGGGTTGGGAATGGTCACCCTTCTTTGGGACTGGCTGAATGAAAGCAAACTTCCAGCAAGAAGGAAAGGTACAAGTTGAGAGACAAAGGCGAAAGAGTTTATCTAGGCAGGGTGTAAGCACAGAAACACAGTTTTTGAGGACAACAGGAGGGACTCCATCAGAACCATATGCCTTTTTAGTATTGAGGCCAGTGATGGCAGAAAACACATCAGCTAAAGAAACTTTAATGTCAGTCAAGAGGAAGTCAGAGGGGGGAAGTGATGGAGGAATAGCACCGCAATCGACTAAGGTGGAATTGGAGGAGTATGAGTATTTTCCATATACCATGCAGTTATTACAGTTGATGGGTTAAAATCGAACTACAACGTCACAATTATGGCATTACAAGATATCTTATCACAGAGTAATCCCCCCCTTCATGTGTTGCCAGATGATGGATCACAATCTTACCATCAACTACAGAGTAAAATGGAAAGTTACTAGATCGTTGTAATCAGTGGTAATAAATACTTTGCACGTGTTAGCCTCTAGTATATTACTGGTTGCTTCCACACACGCACACACACGCGCACACGCACGCGCACACGCACGCACACGCGCGCACGCACGCACACGCACGCACGCACGCACGCGCGCACACACACACACAGTATTATCGATCTTTAAGCACATGTTCAGGTTATTGGAATTATCAGAGATGCTTAATCCACCTGCCCTTTCTCTCTCCACATCAGTGAAATCGCTAGGCATCAAAGGCTCTGTAGCACTGCTAGGGTAAGACCGGGTAGACATTACGCAATACACAGGTCTAGTGTAGCAGCAGCTGGAC
>JAGKTI010001600.1:0-12254 GCA_018397915.1 Birgus latro | reverse complement strand
TATGATCAAATAAATTTCTCTAAATATACTTTACTGTGTGACATTTTGGGGAATTTGTCATATTTACCGTGATATTACAAATTATATGTTTATAAGGAAACTATGGGATGAAAACGATCAGTAGCTTACCATCACCTCAACACCCTTATTTGTTCATAATCTTGTGTACACCGATGTAATGTACACTACTTATGAAGCCTACACAACTGTGAACCTGAAGCAGCAAATCATGTTTGCCTCATGGGCTTAAATGAAGCCTCATGATTTGAAGATACTGTGAGAAGGTGAAGGAAAGAAGGATGTACCGACAGTCTTAAGTCAGCACCGGACATGAAGCCATACATGTCTGCAGAGTACACAGACATGTTACTTACGTTGGCTGCAGCAGGAAGAATGCAGCCGAAGTAGTAAGGATGTATGGTGAGCGATATCTTAACCGCAGGCAACCATCTCGGCCTACGTTCCTCCGTGTAGAACGACGACTATGGGAATATGGCACACTGAATCTACGTGCAAGAAACAGAGGAAGGCCTCATGCTGAGCACCTACTCGATGTAGAAAAGGATATTCTCATGGAGGATGAACCATCTACAAGTACACATCAACTTGGTTCATGATTCGGTGTGGCTCATGCATCTGTATGGAGGATTGTTAACAGACATGACCTGTACCCGTATCATCACCAGCCCATTCATGCTCTGACCGGACGTGATTATCCCCAGCAAGTGGATTTCTGCAGGTGGCTTCTTACTCATGCGAGGGATAACAACGGTTTTCTTGCACATGTTTTGTAAAATGATAAGGCTGTGTTCACAAGAGATGGCATGCTACAACAACTTAATACACACACATGGGCGGCAGGAAACCCACATGTAACAACAACATGGGGACGTCAAGAACACTTTGCAATCAATGTGTGGGCCAGTATTCTCGGTGATCATCTAATCGGACCATTTTTGCTACCACAGTGACTTATAGGCAAGGTACACCAGATTTCTTCAGGATGACCTCTCCATATTACTTGAAGATGTGTCCCTTAGAACACGTACGCGATTGTGGTTCCAGCATGATGGGGCTCCACCTCACTTTGCACACGGTACGAGGGATTTCCTTAATGCTATGTACCCTGACATGTGGATTGGCTGCGGAGGTCCCATTGCCTGGCCACCTAGATCACCAGACCTAACTTCACTTGACTCTTATCTTTGGGGACACCTGACGAGCAGGGTGTATGCTACACCAGTCAACACCCGTCAGGAACTGTGGCAAAGAGTTCAAGAGGCATGCTGAGAAGTAAGGAACACACCAGGGGTACTTGAAAATGTATGCCAGTCACTTTTGCGGCGAGCCCAAGCTTGTATCAACGAGGGAGGGGAGAAATTTCGAGCACCTATTGTAATTCTGTAGTGTAAAATACATCAGTGTACACAAATGTATGAAAAATGAAGGTATTGAGGTGATGGGAAGCTACTGATCGTTTTCATCCCCCAGAGTTTCTAGAATTCACTGGCGTAATATACGTAAATGATATTGACAAAGGATTGTGTTGTAAGATTTCAGAATTTGCTGATGATATCAAAATAGGTAAGAGAGCAGATACAGCACTGCAAAGGCAAGCAATTCAGAGAGATGTTAATCAACAGTTTAACTGGGCCCAAGTCTGGGAAATGGATTTTAATATTAATAAATGCAGTGTTAAACATTGGCAGTAAAAATGTAAGAGCTAGTTATAGCATGAATAATGTCCAGCTTCATAGGGTAAACCACGCAATAGACTTAGGATTATAATAACAGACGATTTGAAACCAAGCAAATAATGTACAGAAGCAGTGAAAAAAAAAAAAAAAAATTGATTGGATTCATAGGCAGAGCATTTGAATATATGTCCGACAATATCATCCTCACTTGGTATAATTCTTTAGCACGCCCGCACATGGAGTATTGCGTTCAGTTTTAATCACCTTATTATAAAAAGAATATGGAAAAGCTTGAAGGAGCGCAAGGACGGATGACAAAGATGATACCTAGATTGAGAAATAAACCGTACGAGTAACATTTAGAAGCCCTGAATCTCTTTACCCTAACTAAACGGAGGATACGAGGAGATTTAATTCAAGTATTCAAAATATTCAAAGGACATGATAACATGACTGTCGATAAATACTTCACAGTTGATCACTTGAGTTATACTAGAGGAAATGGGCATAAAATAATTGGCAAACAATTTCAGTCGCATGAAGCTAAGCATTTCTTCTTCAGTAGAGTTATATATATATATATATATATATATATATATGGAATAAATTGCCCTCCAGTGTAGTAAATTGTAATACAGTACTAACCTTTAAAGGTCGCCTGGATAAATATTTGCCATCTAACTCCCAGCTTAATATGTTTACTCCGGAATAAAATACATGCGTATGTAGAAATTTTTATTTAATACAAATTATGGACGGACTAAGATATGCACATATAGCCCTGAGTTAACATTCACTACTCATACTTTCGACCTGTGATGGGCTGTGGATCGCTGAGGGTCCCTGTTAGTTAAGCGATCACCATTGGAATTTTTTTAATGTACCAAGGGTCACTGGTACGTGTATCTGTAACTTTTGAATTCCCGCAGAGTCGAACTGAGACCACGGGATTATTAGCTATATTCACGTGTATCTGTATCTTTTGAATTCCCGCAGATCCAACTGAGACCACGGGATTACCGTATTCACGTTGTTATGTCTACAGAGTCTCATCGTCTGCAGACACCCTGTTAACTCAGCGTACCCGTACATAGTGTCATGCGGTATTTATTTCTTCGATTATTCTTTGTACTTTACTACTTTCTCTTTCAGGTTATTCATACTGGTAGCTTATAGATAATGTATTATAGAATGTAGCCTTTCCTTTTCAGTCTTTCCTATGAAATTTCCATGTCAGTTTTTCCATGCTGCATGGTGGTTTTTCTCACTTTTTCTTGCCAGTTTTAACTGGAGGGTTTGGAGGCGAGGGGAGCCTTCTTGCTTTACTATCCTTATCCTTCAGCATGTAGAGTTAGATCTTGTAGTCATAGTCTACTCTGTAACAAAAAGCCTCAAAAGGGCCATAAGGTCTGTTGCTGTTTGCTTTCCTTTGTACACCTTTGTACTCATTTGTAAACATAAAATGTGTAATATCACGGTAAATATGACAAATTTCAAAAAATGTCACATAGTAAAGTATATTTATATTATCCAACCCTATTCATCTTGAAATTTACGAACACTATTTTTGAAACACCCTGTATATATTTTTTCCTCCTTGCCCAAAGTTTGCCTCAACACACGATATACACCCTAAACTCTATCTCCACGAACATTCGTAGCAAATATCACTCAAATTTCATAGAAATCATAACTTTTCAACACATGTCTTTGCAAGGTACAGTACCTGTCCACTGATGTCCGTGGTTCCCGGCCGTCCTTACGTCACCTGCACACCTCCAGGTAAGGTACCGCTAACATACGCTGCACACTGACAATATCCCTCCATAAACAATCGTGACACATATAAATAACATTTCATATACATCAAAAGTTTTCAACAAATGTCTCTGCAAGCTACATTACCTTTCCACTGACGTCGGTGTTTGGCTGGCGTCCTTACCTCACCTGCACACCTGCCGCTAAGTTATCGGTAACCTATGCCATACACCCTAAAATAATCCTTCCCAAACACTCGTGGAACACTCAAATCACATTGCACATCAACTCTAAGGTCTCTAGATGTGTGAGCAAGGTATACTACTTGTTCAGTGATGTACGGGAATGAATAGCGTTCTTGCCTCACCTCCCACTAAGGTATCGCTAACCTATGCCACACACCCTAAAATATTCCTTCACGAACACTCGTGGAATATTTCAGTCACATTGCACATCAACTCTAAGGTCTTTAGATACGTCTGAGCAAGGTATACTATCTGTTCAGTGGCATACGGGAATGAATAGCGTCCTTACGTTACCTTCCACTAAGGTACCGCTAACCACATACTGTAAAATAATCCTTCCTGAACACTCGTGGAACACTTCAATCACATTGCACATCAACTCTAAGGTTTCTAGATATGTCTGGGCAAGGTATACTACCTGTTCAGTGACGTAAGGGAATGAATAGCATCCTTACCTCACCCCCCGCTAAGGTATCACTAACCTATGCCACACACCCTAAAATATTCCTTCACGAACACTCAGGGAACATTTCAGGTACACTTCACACTAAATAAGATGCAAACACATGACAATCACAATGGTTCCACCCCTACCTCCGTAATTATTCTGTACCTGACTTAGTATGTGACGATGACCTTTTGACTCGAGAGTACAGCGCACGGCCTGAGAGTAGAACACAACGCAGTATATGGCACACACACCACGCTCCTTCATGAACAAAGGCAGCATGTTTCACTTATTTTCACACCAGTTCATAATATGCATTTATAACAACACTAACAAATTCCATCCCTAAACACCTCTAATACTCCCTTCCCGACTGTGGTGTACCAGGTATAATAATAAGTAATGCCTGCCCCTTTCAAGACTATGCCTGTCATATGTAGAGCCTCTTAGTTCCATTATTTCACAATGCAAGCCACTGTATATTTCACACAATAACCAGTTCAGGCTTCACTTTTTCATATGTACATGTACTCACAACGTATGTCCCAGGGGAGGCTAGAGCAGCAAAACCCAGCTACTGTAAACACGGCTCTTGCCGGTAGGCCTAACGACCGATAATGGACACCAAAGCTTTTCTACATATATATCTATGCTCCACTGACATAATCCTGTCAAAATATGCTCACAAATAATATACTATTACACTGGGTCTGTAGGGGCTTCGGCTAGGGCAGGAGGGGGGAGAAATAGTAGGATTTAAAGGGACAGACACTCGTGTGACCTCACCGTCTGGCTCCTGGTCAGATGCCGCATTTCCTTGCTCCGGACACCCTGACAATAGACGCGACAGTGTTGCCAAGGTCTTACCTTGGGAGAGACATGCTCCCGCTAGAATGCACCAAAATTTGACACAAATCAACTGAAAACTTAATTTTTAGTTAATTTTTTCGCTTTTCACGTGATTTGCGTTCCATGTGCTTCTATGTGCCCAACCACACGGAACACGAATCGCTGTTGCATGCGCGAAAGGGTTAAGTTAGAGAAACCAGTGCAGTTATTGGAGGGAAACTGGTCATTTTTACCCACACAGTGAAAATTCAGCATGCAGTAAAATATGTAAGGCAGTTTCATGAAAGAACTAAAGAGGAAGAGGGTGATAGTCAAAGGCAAAAGTGTAACAATGAAGAGAACTAAAGATGATAAGGATTGTATGAAAAAAGGGGGGGGGTGTCGTGACAAAGGTCAGAACATATCCACTCACATCCATGGCATGATAATGATTGACCATAAGGCCTGGCTTGCCTAGTTGCCAAGGGAAAATTATAGAAATCCGTTAGATTGGTCTCAAAGTGGTAACAATCTGCCAGACTGAGGGGAAATTAAGGAAAAAGAAAACACTAGGTAGGAATTTAAAAGAATGCCAGATATACAGAAAATATTTAAATTTTTACCAGCTAAATGCTTTTAACTCTAAATGTGAGATCGTGATGACCAGTGGTCGTGACGACCAGTGGAAATGTGCCAGATGTCGCTTTCTATTTAATTATCATTAACCTAAAGAAAATAAGAAGCTAAACTTAACTAATATTTTCACAAGATTATTTTTTTACACCATAAATAATGTTTGCAGGAATGCGGACTGTTACCGTCTCCTAACTCCCACTCAAGTGAACATTGCCAGACCCAGGGAGTTAAAGAAAGCGAATCATCACTTGTTTGGGCATTCATACCATTCTCCCCACAATCATAATCCCATTTACAACTGAATTTATCACCCTGAGCCCAGATGCAGGTGGTTATTCAATATTTCATTGAACCACCCACGGCTTCTATTGCATAGATAGAGTCCCTCTTACATTTTATGTAAAACGTGATTTACATCAGGACAGCCTTTTAACCTTGACGGTTCCAGTAAATACCGTCAGCTTTAAGGGTTGCCTGGAATAGTTCGGCAATCAAATGAATAAAGTTCCTCCTACTACATATTCTCTGCCATTTCTTTTTTGCGGCCCTGCTGACTAATTTATATGTGCTGTAACTAACTGATGCATCATATGGTAGATTTCTAGGCTCGAGTAGAGATCTTATACAAAGAGAGACTGGACAGCCAATATTTTCAGTTGCTCACTGATTGGTCAGCGAACATGATGGCATTTTGGTTCAAACACCTCAAAGCCTGGGTGCTGGCTGACTGCAGGTTCGTCTAAAAATACATCTCGTCACCTTCTGTGAAACATGATTGGTGAGCAATAAAATGTCACTATAATTGTAGTATATTTTAAGTTGAGCTACTGAAGATTTCTGCTTTAATATTCAGCTCTACATATGGATTTTACTTCAAGGTACACGCAAACATCGAGATAATAGCCGAATTAAAATGTTGACAAGCCAAACTGTTGGTAGCCGCAAAATGAGTGGTTCTGCGTTCATTAACTAGTACTTTCTTGCCCTTCTTAATTGTTTGATTGTGCTTCATGTGGGTGCAGTAACACTCATGGACCTATTATGTTACTCTCACTTTATACAATTTTACTTAATGAGGAAGCATCATTTGTCCAAATACAGCATAACAGGCATTCAAAAACATGCCATTAAATATTAAAAGCAGTTAAGTGACTTGGTGTTATCTAGCAGTGATCACTGAATTTTATACATACTTGACTGATGCCCAGCAAACATCCTTTTGCTGCACCAACATACTAGCTGTCCAGTCTCTCTTTCTGTAGGTCTCTAGGCTCGAGAAGAGTTATGGCTACAGAGGAGTTACACGACCCTTTGGTATCCCCAATTACTGCAGCAGCATTCTCCACGATGTCTTTCATTTCCTCATCCTCATAAATATCATTTTCTCCCAGAAAAAGAATGGTACGGTGTTGTTCCCAATCCAATACGGCACTTACCCATTCGTCAGTTGAAAAGGAACAAACCCTCTCGCCCAGAGCCCAGTATATACCTATTTCTGTGTCTGGCAACTCAACCACACTTCTAGTCAAGCTATGCCCCACAAATGCAACGTTAAACCTTCTTCAAGCCTCTGCACACATAAGTACTCCTCACTCGGAGCACCGAAATGTCAGGAATTCTGAGACTTTTCTTCTATCAAGACACAAAATGTTTAAATTAAGATAACAGGAGTCTCTATGAATAAGTGGGGGTATAAACTAACACCCTAACTCATCTATTATTATTTCCTTTATCTTAGCCAGCTCCCGTTGATTTGGCCAAATGTTAAAGGATTTGTAGCTACATAAATCAGCTTGACAGATAATGACAAGCCTGTGGCCTTGGTTGGGTTACATGGGTAAAATTCAAGCATCCTTAAGTGCGGTACATTCAGTGCTCTCCCGTTAGCAAGCTGACTTGAACTAGACATGGTGTATCTCCTCCTCCACTGGATTCAGAGATGGAAAGATTAATTACAATTACTTAAATACAATGAATTATTTCATGAAATTTACAAGGAAGGTCTAACTTAACAAGCTAATCTTAGTTTGAAATAAAAACTAAAGCCAAATATTCATTTTATCTGCATTCAAATATTGAAGACCTTCCATTTTCCACGTCACCATACCACGCATGCGCAGACATGTACATGGAATATTCCTATAATTATTGGAAATTTATATACGTATTTACATTATAAGTGCCCATAAAAGGTTAAACGCAGTAGCATTTAATTTATTGATAAAGACTATAAAACAGAAAACTAAAGCAAATCCCGGGTTATTAAACCACTTTAAACCAGCACTATACATTCTCTGGTAAAATCCTCTGCTTTTTAACAATGACAGCTATATTAACCCGCCGAGTCCCATCGACGTACAGTGTACGTCGCAACTTTTTTCCACGGACAGACCCAACGACGTACAATGTACGTCATGCAATTGCAAGGCCCATTGTGTGCACATTTTTCAACATTCGCGGGTGATTTTTGGTAGGCACATGTGGGAGACCTTCCTCTACCTGCTGTCAAGCGGGGTTACTGCCTGGCCCCTCCTAACCCCCCCTTCCCCCCATCCCCCCCACAGTGGGCAATTCACCTGTTAGCAGTAACCCAGCCAGTAAAGGTATGTTGCCCCACGGTGTCTCTAATGACGAAAATCACGGTGAAAGTGATTCCTGAGGTGGAGGACAAAGAAACAAAAAAGCTAGAGTTAGAAACAAACAGAAGTGATGAGGTGGTAATGTCGTAAAGGAAGGTGCCATATACTGGGGTTTTGGGTAAGTGAACAATGCTTATAAATGCCTATATTATTTTGTGAAAACCATTATAGACTTTTACTACACATAAATTCGTACCAAATAAATGAAATAAATACGTAATTTAAAGTGGTTTGAATTAGTCAACCCTTCTTCCATAGTTCGTTTTCTTAGCCAGGTACCCTGAAAAAGAAGGAAAACGTAAGGTTGAGCGACACCTGTATCAACATTATTTTTACCTCAGGATCGCGATTTCACTATGAATTTTCGATGTTTCTCACCAAAACCGAAGGTTTCAGCCAAAAAACAAAAAGTCGAAAATCGGTCGGGATATGGGGGTAGGCTGGGTAAAAAAACGGTCGGGACTCGGCGGGTTAAAAAGGGCACATACAGTACCGCCACACACAGGATATCTCCATCTGGGGGAAATACTTTACACACACACACACACACACATACATACGGATAGCGACGTGGAATGTAAGGGGTATAAATGATGAGGTGAAAGAAAGAGAGACTGTACAGGTGGCGCAATCTGTAGAGAGGTGGCCTGCAGTCCCGACGGACCCAGGTTCAAATCCCCACTGGGGCAGGGAACAGTTTAAGGATTTGCATTTCATTAAATCAGGCTTCACTGATCTACCAGAAGACCCACCGACATGTCGTAAAAATACCCCCGCTAATACCAATACACAAGTCCTGCATGAGACAGCCCTAGCATGTGATCTTTTCCATTGTCTTTGGTTTATTACTATTCGCTATGCACAGAATGCAAGCAAGAATTGCGAATATGGAGTCCCTTTCCACGGGAGGAAGAGTGAACATTCAAGGGAGACCCCCTGAGTGAAAGGTGTATATATGTAAACAGTAATTAAACAAAAAAGCTTTATATAAAAAAAAGGACACAAGTGAATTAATATTACTTGATATACAAGTATCCAGTTCTTACAACAATATCAGAATAGTTCATATAACTACAATACAAATATATTAATAATTCTTGCTATACTCTTAGCCTTGTGATGCATATAAGCATATATCATTTCTGCAATAATCATGTTCTACAATATCAGTTATACAGTAATCTATATATTCCAATTTTCTGTTAACTCAGTTATATAACAATCAATTTGTATTATGTTTCTAGAATATTGTTATACATTGTTATTTTACAAAACCATGTATTACTAGATGTAATTATTGCAAGCTGTCGTAGGTTCTCCAGCGGGCGTGGCCGAACGATGTTAGCAATGTATAATATCATAAAATAATTGCTAGGAGCATATAGATTGACTCAGGAAGTAGGAAGTAACACCGCTCACAGTAGGAAGTACCATTGCTTGCGCTTTTGTACCGTGGGAAGATGACCAAGGAAGAGACATACACACATACAGGGTTCTAGAAGGTTCCGGGGCATGCCTAGTCCACGTGACAAGGCTTTTCCTACGCCAGAAAGGATGGGACCTAGATCAGCGTTACGAGAGAGAGCAGGGAGAGAGGAGAAGGAGTTAGGGGGCTGGAGAAGAGAGAGCGAGAAGAAGAGGTCTAACTAGAAGAGAGAGAGTTGTGAGAGACAGTAGCAAGCAGCTTGACACTCAGTATTAATCTCAGTTTCCCTTTGAAGTAAAATAAAACTACAATCAACCACAGACTCATCATTAACTTCTCCCAGCATTGACTACAAGTGACCTGAGGTTAACTTACAAATCTACCAGTTCTCTACTACACTCAGCCCCTCCTAATAAATATTCAGTCACAAGTTTAACAATGGTAGTGACTGCTGTAAGGCCTGGCGGGCAGTGTTACCAAAGGAAAAATTATAGAAATCCGTTTGATTAGTCTCAAAAGCAGCAAAAATCCGCAAGACTGAGGGAAAATAAGGAAGAAAACGATTGACAAGACCTTAAAAAAACGCCAGATAAATAAAAAAAAAAAAATGAATAAATAATTTTTACCAGCCAGACTGCTTTTAAAATTTTACTCTAGATTTAACAGGAAAATCGCTACATGGTTACACTGCTGGCGTGAGTCTTGAGGTGTCAGCGAGCCAGATGTCGCTTTTTATTTAATTATTGATCGATCTATAAACACACACACACACACACACACACACACACACACACACACACACTAAATTTAACTAATATTTTAGCAATATTAGCTTTTTTTAATTCCATAAATAATGTTTGCTGGGGAGGCAAAGACTGTTTCCGCTTCCTAAATCCCGATCAAGTGCACGTTGCCAAATCAAGGGAGTTTTGTCCGAAACTTAAAGAAAGCGAGTTATCATTTATTTGGGCGATCGTACAGAGAGTTTCGTCAGTAAAATAAGGTTTATTTGTTTTTCATTGACTTTGATTTGATCTTTAGATGCAAAGATCTCCCCGCTGGGTCCGTAGCATAGCCTACTGTTTTGTTGTATGTTTCATACTGCTATCTCATACAAATATTTAATGTAACGCCTTCCATAGTCACAGGGAAGGGTCACTAAACCTTTCATCATGATAGTATACTATGTTGTAAGAATAACATTTTCTTATTTAAACTCGAATGTTTAACCTTGCGAGACAAGTACTGTTGGCATTCGGCACTTTAATTCAGGTCATTTGTTAGTAACACGTGCCTATGCTCATCCTCCCGATATGGTTTTAATTCTTTCCAGGGTAAAACATTTTAGGAAAGTGTCTCATTATAACATGTGCTCTCGCTTTCGTCCACCTACTCGAAATTCTCTCGGTGACATGCACAGAATCTTTCACACACAGTCGCAGCCACCCCAGCACCTAATACACACACAATCGCAGCCACTCCAGAATCAAATTTCTACCATCACACTCTCACCTCACTCCACTACACAAGCAGTCCGCTCCTAGAGGCGTGCGTGGATGAAACAATGGGATTAGGCGGGTTACTTTTCCTGTGGTTACATACGGGGTATTTAATCTTCTTCGCTGATATTTCCGAAGACAGTTTCACTCATGTTGTTTATATTATTTGTACTGCCAGTAACAAGTTAGTAAGAGCACTCTAATGGTTAACTTTTGTAAAGGTGAATCTGCTTTGTTACCTGTTTTTATGTTATAAGTAAGGAGAGACGAGACTGATGAGAAGGCAGGAGAAGTAGAAGAGGATGAGACGCAAAGCAGAAGGGCTGGGAGGGAATGATGAGAGGATGGGAGTGAACAGAGAAATAAAAAGGTGGAGGTGGGGGAGAAGAAAGGTGGAGAAGAAGGGAAGAGGTGAAGAAGGTAAGTGAAAATAAAGAAGATAGTTGTGATAGGGAAGTTGGTTAGAGAAGGGGTAGGTGGAAAGTGACAGGGGTCGGGTCAGTGAGAAGAGAGAAAAAAATGTGTGAGTGGGTACGGGGAGTGGCTAAGTGGAGAAGAGGAATGAGGATGTAGTGGGATAGAGTAGGAAAAATCAAGAAAATGGCGGGGAAACGGAGGAAAACGACAGGAGGAAGGAAGAAAGAACACAGAAGAGTGAAGAAAGGGGAAAGGAAAAAGAGAAATTAAATGAAGAGGAGAGGAAAGATATAGAGGGGGTGGGAAAGCGTTGGAAAGGGAGATGAACGCAAAAGGGAAGGTCGGAAACGAGTAAGACAGGGAGAGAATGAGAGTTCGGTGAGGAAAAAAACGTGGATGGTTAAGGGGGACTGGAGGGAGATGTGTGTGTGGGTGTGTGTGGGTGTGGGTGTGGGTGTGTGTAAGAAAGTCCTCTCTCTCTCTCTCTCTCTCTCTCTCTCTCTCTCTCTCTCTCTCTCTCTCTGCACGTGCTACTTCTGAATTGCTACCACATGTGAGGCACGAGTGACTGAGGGATTAAAGAACCGTATAAGTGTTTTTGCTTTCCCAACACTGTGTGTGTGTGTGTGTGTGTGTGTGTGTGTGTGTGTGAGAAACATTA
>JAGKTI010001599.1:27382-47172 GCA_018397915.1 Birgus latro | reverse complement strand
CAAGCAGACAGTTCAGAGGAACAGTGACCATTGAAGTAGCGATACAAGAGAGATAAAGATGCAACAGTGCGGCGAAGAGACAGAGGTTGAAGGGAGCTAGTAAGAGGAGGAGAGTTAATGAGACAAAAAGCCTTTGACTCCAATCTGAATGGGTTTAAACATAGCAGAAAATACAATTAATGAAATGATGTAACAATACAGCAACTGAAGTGATATGAATAATCCTGCAATTGATCAGACTGAGATAAAATGGATAAGAAAGGTCTGCGTGAATCTGAAGCATGCACAAACCACCACAAGACTATTATTTATTAGTTGCCAACAAATGAAAAAAATTGGCCATTTTGGCTTCTTGTTCAAATGGCTATCTTGATCAACAGTTTTACAAGCATGAAACAGGGTACATGGTTGATGAACATGCTTGATGCTCCTTTCACAGTAGCTTATAGGCTCCTGAGGCTAAATTACCATAATATAACCCAGAATGTTTGGGTTTACAGGCAGGTGAGTGTTTTATATCTTTGGTGCAGCTGCATAATATAAAAACTACAGGTGCCTTTTAAGGACAAACCAACAACCAGGCCTCTGCCATAATACTGTACAGTACATGTATACAGTATTTACAAGGAATGTTATCAGTATACTGCATGACAGTATTGTGATACCAACTCTAACGTATGGAAATGAAGCTTGAACCTTGTTGGAGACATAAGTCAAGAGTGAGAGCAGTGGAAATGAGTCATTTGAGAGGAGCATGTGGAGTCACATGGAGAGACTGACAAATGAGGGAGTGAAGGAGTGTTATGATGTGGATGTGGATGTGATAGAAAGCATCAGGAGAAACACACTGAGATGGTTTGGCCATGTGGAGAGGTTGGAGAGCAAGAGACTGACGAGGAGAGTGTATGTGAGTGAGGTGGAAGGGGGGAGAGGGAGGGTGAGGCCGAGGATGAGATGGAGGGATGGAGTGGAGAGGTATATGAGAGAGGGGGTGTGTGAGCTGGGACAGGGCAGTGAAATGGCAGGAGACCCAGCGACATGAAGGCAAGTTGTTTGTGGTCACCCTTTACGGGATTAGGCTGTCTGGCAATAGATATATAGATAGGTAGCCTGCAGTTTCACTCCATCCATCACCTTCTCTTCAACCATCCCCCCTTCCCCTCTTCTTCGTTCTTCCCTCCTGTTCCTCCCTCACCCCTTTTCTCCCTTTGAGCCTCTCCTTCCATGCTTCCCTCTTCTTTTCCCATCACCCCTCTTCTCCCATTAACCCTCTCCTTCCATGCTTCCCTCTTCTTTTCCCATCACCCCTCTTCTCCCATTAACCCTCTCCTTCCATGCTTCCCTCTTCTTCTCCCATTAACCCTCTCCTTCTATGCTTCCTTCCTCTTCTCCCATCACCTCTCCTCATCACTTACCCTCACTCCTCTTCCCTCATCCCCCACTTATACACCCTCCCCCATGGTCACATCAGTAATGCCTGGATGACGTGGTAGTCCTGGCAAGACCCCGACCTCCACAAATGCCACACAGGACTATTCTTGGCCTTGGCACCAACCACTCTCCCTTTACTCCACCACTATAGTCTGCTCAACTATCCCTCATGGATGAATATTACACTCTTTACTACAAACATATCTTTGTTTGTTTATTCCTACTACCTTGAGACAGTTTTACTAAGCTTTGACAAAGTAATAAAGTTAAGAAATGGAAGTGGAAACTTACCCCATCATAAAAACTGGTCTCTCTAATGCTTAACAAATGAGATAGCAAAATTATATAGTAATATAGATTACATCCCCAGACTCAAGGGATAAATCCATTATTCCTATCAACTTAGTATCAACTCTGCCCAACATTTACAAAATACAGGGGGAACTCGGATACAGCAAATACAGACCTCTACATCAATAACACATCATCATCATTATCTAATCCTGTGTTGCCCCATGAGGAGCGTAGGAGACCGGGACTAGGCAAGATGGTCCTGACATTTAAGATGAGAGTGACCAGCCTCACTCGTCCATGAGTGGCATTACGTGAGCAATAAATCCCAACCACCACTTGAATATAAACCTGCACTGGCTCAATCCAACTGGAGCACATTCCCCATCAAACCACAGAGCACCACAATCTGGTTATGTGGTTACCACCCAGCATAGTGAATGGTTTCCTGGTGTACAAAAAACCTTCACACACACAAGAGACTCCAGCAAAATCAATCCTTTCATGCTTGACAATCTGTACATGCTCTGACTGACACACTGCACACAGGAAATCAGCAACATTTAGCAGTCTACCTCTAATACTGCTACATCTCTTATGCACCCACTTATCACAAATAATGTACAAGATGGAGTTACTTCCCACACCCTTATGGCAAACTGCACAAAGCCACACATCCTCTACTTTGATACCACTGTCACCAGCCCTAGATATCATCACTTTTGTTTTATCCGCAGTTACTCTCAAACCCGTGTGCCCCATTTCATCTCTCCAATTCTTAAATCTTTCCTCTGCCTACCTTTCATTCTCTGCAATCAACACAAAGTCATCAGCTTACAAAATCTCCCATAGAAGTCCAGTTTTGAAGTCACGCAAGAGAGTTTCAAGTACCATGACAAACAACAAGGGGCTCAAAACTGATGCTGATACACACCATCATTCATAGAAAGGTCATCACTCAAATCTCCATTCACTTACAGTGCTGTAATATAGTCCTAATTTTATAAAATTTTATAAATACTGTACACTGTCATACTGAATTTTCTCCTTTCCTGGAAAAAACAAAACAAAAAAACTCAAGGTCTAAACACTTCACATAGGCCGCTAGAGTCATACAGCATAGTACGGTACTGTACTCTCAAGCCCGCCAAATAATTTTCAAGAGGTTAGGTCCATGTCAGTCAGGTGACAAGCCAATATATTGATGAGGGGTGGGAGAGTACACCATATTTGTACACCATATTTGTATAGTAAAATAAAGATACCTCGTACTGTACCTAACAACAACAACACTTAGCCTACCCTGCCAAGTTTTTTAACATCTAGATATTTCTAGGTTAGTTAAGTGGGCACAAACAGTGTTGTCTTAAGAAGTAACTTGGGAAGAATCTTGTACTGACAAATACTATAGTGTGAAAAAAAAGTATTGAAAACTAAATACTGTGTATATAAGAACTAAATAATGACACATATATGGAAACAATCCATAAAGAATGAGACAGAATAATGGTATACAAGGAGTTGGTTTCTAACTTAAAAGAAAATTCCAACAATACAGCTCAATGACACTATCCATCACACTTCACTGTTCCAATCATTCTTTCTAACACCACTACCATACTGTATGGTATATCTTCACTGTGGATTATGTAACTAACTGCACTCACATGAGTTAAGCCTCACTGTTATCAGATAACCAATTTATCAAACTACTAGGAGTTTACCTATAAAGACAACTAAAACTGCCTTGACCTATAAATATTATCCATCCATCATCCAACCCTCTTTGTGCCAGTAGGAGTGTAGAGATCCAGGGCTACGCTACTCTTTCTTGACATTTAAGGCAAAGGTGATCAGCCTTACTGACCCCTGAATGGCATCATGTAGGCAATAAACCCCAACCATCCCTCAGATGGAAAACTTAAACTCTCCATCCATTGATACAATAATTTAACCTACTAGACTACCAGGTGTCATCCAGAAATATGGTTACCATCCAGCATTGTACATAGTTCCCAGAATTACAGGAAACTGTTTGCCTTGTAACTCAATATCATCATTACTTATATCATATCCTTCTACATACAACACTGCTACATGAAAATAAGCTTGTTTTAATGTATTCTTAAACATTTTTTTTTTCTCGAACAGTACTTCTTATCTCTCAGAAAACTGAGCCAACCCAAGTTTCCGATAAGTCGTTAGTAGGGAATTTCATATCTTATCTAAGGACTATACAGCATTGGTCCCCTTGCTTGCATCACTCGCTGATAAATGCTTCACACGTCTGGCTTGTTCACACACCCTTATCCCTTATCTCTAGTGTGGCCTTGTCTGTACTTTCACTTCACTTCACCTTCTACTTCCTCACCTTACTTTAGTAATACCACCCTGTTAGTCCCCTCATTTCACCTCATGATTCATATCACCCCATCTGCCGCTCATCCCATCTCAATACCACCCAGCATATCCCCTCATTTCATTTCATTTTACCTTATTCCCCTCCCCTCATCTCCTTCACCTACTGCCAATCCATAACTAAGTTTATTAATTCTCTTACTACCTTCCTTCTCCATTATCTCAAAGACTTTCTCCTTTCCTATTGCTCTTCTATCCTTTCCTATTACCCCACTCCTACTTCCCCCCTTCTTACCACTCCCTCACTCCTTACTCTATCCTTTTCTTCCTTCCTATGTCTCTCCTCCACATTTGACTGCCATCCTCCTCTCCCCTTCACCAACCCATCTTGTTCTCCATCCCTCAGTCTCTCTTGTCCCCCATTCCTCTTGTCTTCCATCCCTCCTAGTTCTCTTGTTCTCCATTCCTCTTTCTCTCTTGCCCTCCATCCTTCCCTTTTGGCCTCTCCAACCTTGTCCTCCATTCCCTCTCACCTGTTCCCAATTCAGTGCCCCTCCCCTCTCCAACTGTGCCATGCATCCATTATCACATGGTCAGTGTAACACCTACATACACAAGAAGATAAGGGAAAGTGATTGTGAGATAGGTCAGATAAGGAGGGACATGGAAAGCATGTGAAAGTCATTTGAGACTGTACTCTGGGGGGGTGTGGGGGAGGATGCCTGGTACCTCTGGTGACTTGTTACTTTGTTTTATACCATACATCTTAATATTCTCATATAATGATTGCTCATTCACATATTTGTATTTTACCATTATATCCTTTAATCTTGACATAATTAACATATGTGATAATAACATTTCACACAGTAAACAAAAACAATCTAGAAAAGACAAAGCATTATGTGGTTTCATACCATGTGTACACAGTAATTTGTATATAATGCTCCACCTACATTACTTTTTAGGGGAATAAAGATGCTGTGCAGATAGAAAACAATGGACAGATGGGTGGGGAAGCAAAGAATGGAAGAACTGGGATGGGAAGGGATGAATAGGAGAAAGATGGGAAGAGGACCACTGGAGGAAAAGAGTGGGAAGGGATGAAGAGGAGAAATGGGGTATGACTGCAGAGATAGGTGAAGAAAGGTGAGGAGGAGACGTGAAAAAAAAGGTGAGGAGGCGGAGGACAATGGAAGGGAGGGAGAGGGAAATACAATATGAGACACTGGGGGAGAGGGGGGGAGTGATAGATGAGAGGAGTGGGCAGAGGGAGATAAAGTGGAGGTGGTCAGAAGGTAGAGATGAGGGTGGGAAGGGACTTAACACCTGAAGAGAAGGATGGAAAGTAGGGGGGGGGGATAAAGAGAGGTGAAGACAAAGGTAATGAGGTAGAGGATGAGTCTAGTGGAAGGGAGGGGAAGAGTGAGATATATGACATGGTAATTACACACTATATTGCGGAAAATGGGGGGGGGTAAGCAAGGGGGGAAAGATATGGGAATGATAATTTGATGAGAGGGGATCAGGAAGGAATGGAGTGGGGAGATGAGGCAGATGACAAGTAGAGAGGAGTAGTGGTGGAATAAAATCTGGTAAGCCTACTGGTACAAGATAAAGTACTGGATATTTGATGGATGCATTACAAATATGGTGTGTTAGCAAGGGAATATGTGTGGGCTTCCTGCATCTTAACAAAACCAATGGTATCTATATAGCTGCTGAGAAGTCATGTCTAAATTTTCCATAACTAAAGTAATGGAATGGTAACCCAGAGAACATCAAAGAAAATGGTGGAGAAGAACACACACTGTACAGTACAGACAGGGCTGGGATGGGCCAAGAAGGGAATAATGACAGAATGGCCTTCATACTGCAGTGGGCTGTTTCAAGCTAATGATGACCTTCATTCATGAGGAGGCTTTACTACTTATATTTTTACTCACATCTTTCATCAAACTAGGCAACAAGCCATACATATTGGTAATGTATACCGTATCAGTACTCTATATAGGGAATATTTTTGTACACACTAGTTCCCTCAATCTGTACTAGCCTACCAAGATAAAATGAGGTTACCTGCAATTATGAAACCAGCTCATCTACAAACATGTTATTATTATCATAGAACAAATCTCAGTTACAGTAGTTCATTAAATTGAGCATCTACTGTACTCTACTGGGGAAGATGCCATACAGTGTAAGAGTACAAATGAAACACTCCCCTGATTCTTATTTAATCAATGGCTCCTGAAGATATCAGTACTACTTCCACACACCCTCCTAAAGGTATTAAGCCAAGCTTACCTGTGCTGAGGTACACAGGTGTACTGGTAAGTAGATCACCACCAATAACCTTCTGAGGAGTTGAGATTGGTGAGCTGAATAAAATAATCTGATAGTCATAATATACAGCTGATGCTGAACAACTCCAGTCTGTCTGGCCAAGCACACCCATCTATGACCGGTTGATAACCACCTCCACAATTTCATTCCATGCAGTGACCTGGTGCTCCCACACAACAGTCAGTGCACCACAGCATCCACTTATCACAAATGTTGCACCCTTGTTGCATACTGCAAATGGCCACATTCCCTCTGCTTTGACAATATTGCCACTAGTGCTAGATATCATCACTTGTTTTATCCATGATAACTCTCCCCGATACCCTGCATACACAAAATCAGCATTATTTCACAGCCTACCTCTAATAGCACTACATCCACTTATCACAAATGCTGCACAAGATGGAGTTACTTCCCATGGAATACTGCATATGGCCACACTCCCTCTGCTTTGACAATACTGCCACTAGTGCAAGATATCATTACTTTTTTTTACTTATGTTAACTCTCAAACACTCACATCCCATTCTATCTTTCCATGATTGAAGCCTGCCAGGCCTGTGCCCTTGGCAAAGACATTTCCCCACCATCACCTGACTTACATCCCTCCTCCAGGTCATCACCAACCAGCTCTCCTGTCTCATGAAACCCCAGCCCAAAACTGTCATCACCCAGATCATCAGCCCCGAGCTCCACGCCACCACCCCCCATGCACCCCCCCCCTCCCTTGGCCACCTCCTCACTGCCCACACAACCTTCCTCAATTCCATCTCCATCCCCTCCTAGCCCTAACCTCTCCAGCTCCGCCTCATCCCCGTCCCAACTCACCACCACTACACCCTGCACTGTGCTTCCATCCAGGGATTCTTCCCCCTCCCCCAACAAGTTCCATCTCACCTACCTCATCACGGCCCCCACAGAACTTCCTCAATCCCATCTCCCTCCCCTCATAGCCCCAACTCCACGTCTTCCTCTCCCGCTTGATCAACCAACAGAGTCGCATTCCAATCTTCACCAGATCGGGCCGGCAATCTAAAATAATTTCATCCGTGCTAAATGTTCCCAACTCTCCAACTCGAATTCTTCTCGCTCCTTTTGGCACCTTGCCAAAAACCTTTCTAACAACTTTACCTCATCCTTCCCTCTTCTTTTCTACTCTGATGGCTCTGTAGCTATTTCTTCTACTGATAAAGCAGATCTCTTCGCTCAAACTTTCTCCCCCAATTCTATCTTAGACGATTCCGGTGCTGTTCCTCCATCACATCCCCCCCTCAGACTACCTCATGACTGACATTAAAATTTCTTCAGCTGATGTATTTTCTGCCATCACTGGCCTCAATATTAACAAGGCATATGGGCCTGATGGAGTCCCTCCGGTTGTCCTCAAAAACTGTGCTTCTATGCTTACACCCTGCGTAGGTAAACTCTTTTGCCTTTGTCTATCAACTTGTACCTTTTCTGCTTGCTGGAAGTTTGCTCTCATTCAGCCAGTCCCAAAGAAGGGTGACCATTCCCAACCCTCTAACTATCGTCCAATTGCTTTAACATCCTGTGTCTCAAAAGTTTTCTAATCAGTTCTTAACAGAAAAATTTTAAAGCATCTTTCCTGTCACAACCTTCTTTCTGATCGTCAGTATGGGTTCCGTCAGGGACGCTCCACTGGCGATCTTCTCACCTACCTTTCAGACTCCTGGTCATCCTCCTTTCGGGACTTTGGCGAAAGCTTTCCCATTGCACTTGACATCTCAAAGGCTTTCGATCGAGTCTGGCATAAATCTTTGATTTGCAAACTGCCCTCCTACGGTTTCTATCCTTCTATCTGTGCCTTCATCTCTAGCTTCCTTTCTGGTCATTCTATAGCTGCTGTTGTAGACGGCCATCGTTCTTCTCCTAGACCTATCAACAGTGGTGTTCCTCAGGGCTCTGTCCTATTACCAAAGCTCTTCCTTTTATTCATCAATGACCTTCTAAGCTGTACATCTAACCCTATCCACTCATATGCTGATGATTTCACCCTTCACCTATCCATTTGATTTCTGCAACGTCTATCTCAGCAGTTACTTCAGCAAATAAGGGATGAGGCTATGGCACACCTAATGTCTGACTTGGCTCGTATCTCTGATTGGGGTAAAAATAATCTTGTTATTTTTAATGCATCAAAAACTCAGTTCTTACACTTATCAACCCGACAAAATCTTCCTCAGGATTACCCACTAATGTTTAATAATGTCCAACTCAGTCTTGCATCATCCTTGAACATGCTTGGGGTTTCATTCTCTCGGGATTTGTCTTGGAAAGAACATATTACATCTCTTGTGAAATCTGCTTCCAAGAGATTAGGTGTGCTAAGCCGACTCTGAATTTTCTTTACCCCTGCACAGTTGTTGACCTTGTACACGGGTTTTATTCACCTGTGTATGGAGTACAACTCTCATGTGTGGGGAGGCTCCCCACATGCAGCTCTTCTCAATAGGGTGGAGTCAAAGGCTTTTCATCTTATTAACTCCCCTCCTCTTACTGATTCCCTTCAACCTTTGTCTCTTTGCCGCACTGATGCTTCTTTATCTCTCTTCTATCGCTACTTCAATGGTCACTGTTCCTCTGAACTGTCTGCTTGCATCCTTCCACCTCTACGACGGGCACGTAGTACCCGTCTAGCAACAAACTCTCATCCCTTTTCTGTCCAACTGTCTGATGCAAGAGTAAACCGTTACTCCCAGTCCTTTATTTATGCAACTGGTCAACTCTGGAACTGTCTCCCTCTGTCTGTATTCCCTACTTCCTATGATCTCCAGTCTTTCAAACACAGTGTGTCCCGGCATCTCGAAATGAATGGATCTTGAATTTGGCTCTCTTTTGTACTGTTTTTAGTTTTTCTTTGAAGGAACAGTATGCGGGCCCTGGCCTTTGGTTCCTTCTTCCTTGCATAAAAAAAAAAAAAAAATCACAACCTCCAGATAAATACAGCCCCACAACACCCCTACACCCTGCAGCCCCACCCACAGCATCCCCACCAACCCCCACTGCCAAACCCCCACCCCGCACAACACCACAACCCCGCAAAATCCAGTCCTCATACCCACCCTTACTACGCCAATAACCCCCCCCCTCACAGCAGTACTTTTGTGTCCGCTTCCAAGGATGACAAGTCAATCCCCAGGTCAAAGGTCATCACCCAACTCTCTGCCACAACTACAGCCACTACCATTGCCACCATCTCCTCACCCCAACCACAGCCGAACCAAATCACCATGTTCATCCGATATGCCTTCTGGGTCTCACAGGACGGGCAACAAAGAAGAATCCAGAAGCCCCAACACTTGCCCCAGTTGTTAACCAGCAATCCCCACCCCAGCTCCTTGATCCTCATCGAAGACCCCACCAGAGAACCCCAAAAGCGATCCTGTTCCTTGTACTGCCTCCTTCAAAAGTTCAAACCAAACACTGTCACCAACCGAGAGCAAATATTCGATCTCCTGCCATGGGGACATGGCTAACAATACGATGGGGGTGGTAAAATTCCTGGGGCCGCAACACGACAGGTCGAAAGGTTCTACTGCAGTTCTGGCTCAAGAGGGAGCGTGCAGCTATCCCCGAGTCACGGGGATAAGAGTGTCCTCCCAAGAAGGACACAGGAAGCCAGCGCACCCTGCGGCCGGAAGTCCCTCTAGCCTGGAACTGCCACAACACCCATATTGCTGATCAAGCCACCAGTACCAACAATGACAAAGAGCGTATCAACTTAGTGACTGCTAAAGGCAGCACAAACAGGCAAGCTAGATGTGGCTTGGCAACCCAAGAGGAGTTCCAGTGTGCTTGCTGGAAGCGATACCCCTGAGCTTGTTAGAGGCGGCTTGGCAATGCAGGAGTTCCTGTGTTCCAGTGTGCTTGCTAGATGCAGCACCTCCGAGCTTGCAAGAGGCAGCTTGGCAACACAGAAGGAGTTCCAGTGTTCCAGTGTGCTTGCTAGATGCGGCTTGGCAACGCAGAAGGAATTCCAGTGTTCCAGTGTGCTTGCTAGATGCAGCTTGGCAATGCAGAATGAGTTCCGTTGTTCCAGTGTGATTGCCAGATGCAGCACCTCCAAGCTTGTTTGAGGCAGCTTGGCAACGGGCTAGATGCAGCTAGGCAATGCAGAAGTTCCTGTGTTCTAGTGTGCTTGCCAGATGCAGTACCACCGAGCTTGCTAGAGGAGGCTTGGCAACGCAGAAGGAGTTCCTGTGTTCCAGTGTGCTTGCCAGATGCAGCACCCCTAAGCTTGCTAGAGGCGGCTCGGCAATGCAGAAGGAATTCCAGACTACGCACTCCCCGGCGTCCAGCAAGCTTCCCCATGACGCCGAAGCTGGAGCCAGTCCCCCCCCCCCACACACACATCCCCTCCCTCAGGTATAGAGTGCCCTCCTACCCCTGGAAAAGGTATCCCGCGCTTGGTGACAAACTTGTTGTCCCGACTGTCTTGGGTCCCTTCTAACTTCACCACTAGACCCACTCTGGGTACAAATCACATAACCCTATCGCCAGACTAAGAGGGAGAAAGTGCCAGATGTCGGACATAATCTTCTCCGAAGCTAGGGTCATAGCCTATCCTCCTCTTAGCCTTATCACCGCTAATTCACCACACTACAACACCCATACAGATGTAGAGTTAAACCCCGGCCCCCTTCCTTTTCCAGAGAATTCCCCGGTGGCAAGTGTAAGTGTCATATCTGGGACATCATCTTTCAGATTTCTCCCTCCCCAATTCCCCTTTGCCCCAGTTGGCCATTTCCTCCAGATAAAGCTAACCATCTTGGATGTAAAGTTGTGCGTATAGGTTAGTGTAATAATAAATCTTACACCTTGCCATCTGGAGTTTCTGTGCTTATCCTGTACTCTTAAGGTGTATCGAGTCCTGCTTTGGTGTTCCTCCTTGTTTAGAAGAACCCCCCTGGACTAGGAAAATCCTAGCATATCGATACGAAAAAAACCAATTAAGAAGTTTCACGAAGGTCCTCGAATGTTTTGTTACCGAAGAGAATAAATGGAAGGTCATGGAATGCTACTGAAAAAAAAAATGGAAGTGTAAAATGTGGTGGAAATTTCTAGAACGTTTCAAGAGGGTATTTAAATGGTACTTCTAAGCAGAGTAAGTTTACGGTCAGAAATCAGTGAGTGAAAATTTTTTTTCCCTTGTTGTTCCTGTTTTTTAGTGAAAGATGTCAGGTAAATGTCCAAATTCTTTGTTTCACTTCCAAGGTTCTGTTGAGTTCAGTATGTAAATTTCCCTGAGTATGTACCCGTTAAGTACAGGTACTTTAGTCAGTTACAGTACCTAAGTTTACTGTATTGTATTACTCAGTTTAGTACCGTAAGTGATTAACCCTGGATAGGTAACGCGGGGTGCACCAGCACCCCATCCCGTTTTGAAATTATGAGTTCATATACTTCCTATCAAGGCAGGGGGGGCTGAGGCTCCATGTACAGTACCATAACTTCCAAGTTCCTTGCGGTGCTACAGGGGCTGGCTGTATAAGCGAGCTCTTTTGGCTGTTTGCAACCATGTAATATGCTTGGGGTGTTGCAGCACCCCAGATTATCTATTGCGTGTAGCACCCAATGAGCTCTATAGTATGGAGAGGCTTTCCCATGGGTAGCACCATGTAATTTGTGTGTCCGCCACCATGGCGGAGCTGGTGTAGCAGCAGTCATGTTACACCATGCTTGATGCCCACATTTTTTGTACTGAGCTGCTCAGTGGGTTTTTGAAGGCAGCCGATGATTCCATAAAATATACTACCATGGTCCACTGTGCAGCTTACGGATGAAAAATGGGCACAAGAATTTATTGAAGAAAGATGGCATTACATTTCACAAGTAAGAAATATATCTTGTTCAGTGATGTGCACAAACTTTCAGAAGAGCAGGGGCCCAGTTGAACAAAAAGGGCACTCCACTAACATTTTTAAAAAATGAAATCTACAATGCCATATAGGCTATACTGCATCTATGTATGCTATCTATCTATCTATTGCCAGACGCCTCAATCCCGCACAGGGTGGCCACAAACAAATCGCCTCCATGTCACTCTGTCCCCTGTCATTTCACTACCACGCTCCCAACTCACACCCCCCTCTCTCATAATCCCGCACGGGGTGGCCACAAACAAATCGCCTCCATGTCACTCTGTCCCCTGCCATTTCACTACCACGCTCCCAACTCACACACCCCTCTCTCATATACCTCTCCACTCCATCCCTCCATCTCATCCTCGGCCTCCCCCTCCCTCTCGCCCCCTCCACCTCACTCACATACACTCTCCTCGTCAGTCTTTCACTCTCCATCCTCTCCACATGCCCAAACCACCTTAACGTGTTTCTCCTAACGCTTCCCATCATGTCCTCAACCACACCACAATGCTCCTTCACTTCCGCATTTGTTAGTCTGTCTCTCCATGTGACTCCACATGCTCCTCTCAAATAACTCATTTCCACTGCTCTCACTCTTGACTCCTGTCCTTCCAACAGGGTCCAAGCTTCACTTCCATATGTCAGAGTTGGTATCACAATACTGTCATGTAACGACTTTTTCACTTCCATGCTCACCTCCCGGTTTCTTATCACTGCTTTCAACAAACCAGCAACCTTCATTCCCTGCTGCATCCTTTCGAGCACTTCACCCTCCAGACTTCCATCGTTACTCATCACACTGCCCAAGTACTTAAATTCACTCACATTCTCCATATCCTTCCCATCCAATCTCACTGTACATTCACTGGCTTCACTTCTCTTGAAGACCATCACTTTACTCTTCCCTACATACACCTTTAGATTCCGTTTCTTGCACACTCTCCCAAACTCATCTACCAAGCCTTGCAGTTCCCCTTCGTCTTCGCTCAACAACACAGTATCATCTGCAAACAACAGTACAGGGAGTTTCCACACACTGCCTTCTCTCACTAGGGCCGCTCCAACATCCACTGCCCGACCTTGTATCTCTTTTATAACCCCATCCATGTACAGATCGAACAACCATGGAGACATGACACATCCTTATTTCAATCCAACCTTCAAATGGAAAGATTCACTCAGTTTGCCATCCACACACACTGCAGCCTTAGCACCCTCATACATACTCTTCACTGCCTTCAACAACTTCCCATCCACTCCATATATTCTTAATACCTTCCACAAACCTTGTCTATCCACCCTGTCATATGCTTTCTCCATATCCATGAAGGCTGCATACAACTTCTTGCCCTTCTCTAGAAACTTTTCCACTAAGGATCTAAGAATGAATGTCTAGTCTACACAACCTCTTCCCTTCCTAAAACCTCCTTGTTCATCTCCAACTAATTCCTCAGTAATTTCACTAACTCTGTCAATAAGTATCCTACCATATACTTTTCCTATTACACTGAGAAGGCAAATGCCCCTATGATTACCACACGCTGCTTTTTCCCCTTTTCCTTTGTACAGAGGAATAATTATACCTGACATCAAATCCTCCGGGACTCTACCCTCCTCCCAAGCCAATCTGCACACCTTCCACATCCATTCTATTACTATCTCTCCCCCATGCTTCAGCATTTCACCACACACTCCATCAATTCCTGGGGCTTTCCCCATTTTAGCTTTCTTCATTGCTTCCACCACTTCCATCCTGCTGATTTCTTCCTCTCTTCTCACAACCCTCCTTCTCCCTGCCATTCTCCAGCCACTTATACTTGCATTACTTTTATTCTCCATGTTCAACAGTTCATTAAAGTGTTCTCTCCATCTGTTTACTTCTTCTCCTTTCTCCACTAGTACTCTACCAGTTTTATCTTTCACACCCCAACTGACTTTGTTGGCACCCTGTCTAGCTCTCTTTACCTCCTTCCAGAACATTTTCTTACATTCCCTCCACTTTGCACTCAAATTCCTTCCAAATTCTCTTCTTACTCTCTTTTACTAATCTTTTCACCTCTCTCCTCCTCACTACATATAACTCTCTTGTCCGTCTCTCAGGTTCTTCGACGCCCCTGTTTCTCATCCACTCATTATATGCTTTCTTCTTCTGTGCCACAGCCTCTCTCACCTCTTCAGTCCACCATGCTGTTCCCTGAACCCCCTTTCGTCTTCTCTTCACCCCACATGCTGCACAGATTTCTTCTGTGAATACCTTGCACACACCTTCCATGTACCCCATCTGCTCCAATCTATATTTACCCAATCGCTCCTCCACTTCCCTTTTATATTCAGCCTTTATTCCATCCTCTAGTAACTTTTCTACCCTCCTTGTAACAAGTACTTCCTCCTGTCCTTCCCTTCTTCTCTTCCTCCATCTTGTTTGGATTCTGATTCTGGCTACCACCAAGTGGTGGTCAGAAAGTCCACTCCCCCAACCTCTATATACTCTTGCATCCATTACACATCTTCTCATCCTTTCATCCACACACACAGTCAATCATTGTCTTCCTTTCATTCATTCCACCATCCTCTCTTCTCACCACTCGCCATGTATACCTATGGATCATTTTGTGCCTGAAGAGGGTATTAGCTACCCTCAACCCCCTCCCAGCACAAATGTCCACTAAAGCACTGCCATTCTTATCCATCTCTGCAGGCACACCCCACTCACCAACCACTCCATCCACCTTCTCATTCTCTACTTTTCCATTCATATCTCCAATCAGAAACACTCTCTCATTCCTTTCAAATTTTTCCAAACAGACTTCCACATTTGTCCAAAACTCTTTTCTCACTCTACTTACACGATCTTGCGTTGGCACATACACGCACACAATTGCCCACATTTGTAGTCCAACTTTCACTCTTACCCCCACAATCCTTGACCCAACTGATCCATACTCTCTTACATTCTCCTTCCACCTGTTGCTCACAGCAATACACACTCCCTCTTTCGCCCTCTCTTTCTCACCCACTTCCGCGCATATACCCCATCCATACTCCCATTCTCTCACCTCGCCATTTAGTTTCAGTTATTCCACATATATCCACTTTTGCACTCTCAAGCACCTGTACAATCTCTCTCTCTTTCACCTCATCATTCATACCCCTAACATTCCACGTTGCAATCTTTACCATGTTAAAATTGCATGTGGTAAATATTCCTGAATTCTATTAAATCAAATGCACTTTTTTATATATATATTGGATTAGAGGAAATAAATGAAAATTTGTTGCAAAAAAGGCATTTTTTTTAAACTGCAAGATTTTAGAAAGCTATGATGATACAGAAATACTGGAATGTGTTGCCCCAGTCTCCCACGCTCCTCATGGGGCAACGTAGGACTGGATGATGGATGGATGGATGGTTTACAAATATTCCAGTTTCCTTATAATGGCTTTTATCTCACTCATCATATAAATAACAGTATTTTGGCAATTCATCATTAAGAGGGCATAGCAAAAAACTATACAGAAAGACAAGCAACTGAGATATAAAAAAAAGTTTACTTTTTCTAACAGAGGAAATTGACCAGTGGAATGCACTACCAAACCCAAATGAAACTGTGTGTCAACACAATTCACAAATTTAAAGATATGTGTGATAAATATAGCTTAGAAAACGAGATTATACAAGCTTGACTCAATCCTGTAAAAATACAATTAGGTATGAACACACACACACACACACACACACACACACACACACACACACACACACACACACACGTGCTGGGTGAAACACACACACACACACACACACACACACACACACACACACACACAAACACACACACACGTGCTGGGTGAAACACACACACACGTTATGGTATGGTACCTTGCTCTAAAAGAACTGTGAAATGTGCCCAGATGCCAAGAATACAGTACTGTTTATTCTTGGCCAACAAATAGGAGGTAGGGTGGACAAGGTGGGGGCAAGTCCTATTCTGAGGAGGCCCATTGCTCTACAGTGTGTACACGTTAAATAATATGAAATTTCGAATGGGGGCTGGGATCAAGAGACTGACTGGGAGGCCCCACATGGTTATAACACCAGCTGAAGAGAGTTGTTTTCCTGTGGTGGCACTGATATAACTGGCTGGGTCCACTGGCCATTTATACAAACATCAATCAGCTCCCTCCCTGTCCACCAAAGAAGGATGAAGAAATGTAGGAAAAGAGAAACTTCAGTTTGCAGTCTGCCTGGTTCACATTCATGTGAGTCTGGGCATACAGCAATTACAACAACTTGGTCAGCAAATATTCGTGGGACAACTGCTTCTACAACATTCCACAGGAAATAACCTGAGCTCACATTCTCCTATGGTAGAGCTCAAAATGTCACTGAAGACTGGAGAGCCCTAACTTATAAGCCTTTACAGGCAGGCACAACCTAGAGTTTAGTGCCTGACCCAAGGAAACAAGAATATCCTGTCAAATCCCAGTTTTGTACTGGCTTATACATCATCATCATCAGCAGCATCATGCCAGCTCTCATGCCCTCCTAAAAGAGGAAATCTGTTACAAACAAGAAAAAAAGCATATGCTGTAAGTAGAACAGCATCCATCAATTAAATGGACCAATCGAATAATTAACCATGAATCATTCACGCCTCCGAAATGCTGTTTTGACTTCATGAGCAATACCATTTGTACATATTTTTTTTTGAGATGCACTTCACATCCACCTGTGGCATAGTCATTCCGTGGTCGAGGAGTGGTATTTACTGTTTACCACTTTGTTTTATGAACATTTCACAGCAAATAAATTGTAATTTCTTAGGCTTACCTCATTTTCCAGTACAAAAAAATGATTTGATCAGAAGCAGTAGGCCCCCAAATTATATATACTGGAGACAAAAATTTGTTTTTCTTGCCTGAAAAATTAGAGCAGCATCGCGATATCAATTACAGACCTGTGTCCCTGACCAGCATGGTCACAAAATTGTGCGAGAGAATCTTGAAAGACAGGTGCATAAAATATCTGGAGGAAATGGACATTTTGGTAGAAAGTTTGATGGATTCAGAAACAGTAGGTTGTGTATTTCTAATCTGTTGAGTTTCAACTCAAAGGTGACTGACGTGCTACAGGAGAGAGACGGCTGGGTGGATTGTGTGTACTGTACTTAGACCTCAAGGAAGCCTTTGACAAGGTACACCATACGCAACTAATGTGGAAACTGAAGCATATACAAGGACTGAAGCGAAACCTCTTGGAGTGGATGACAGACTTCATGAGAGACCGACAGATGAAGACAGTAATAAAAGACAGGATGTTAGGGTGGAGGGAAGTACAAATTGGAGTCCCACAGGGCTTGGTGCTGGCACCCGTAATGTTCCTGATTAATGTAAACAATATGGTGGATGAAACTGAACAGATGTGAAAGTATGTTTGCAGACAATGCAAACACCTAGAGGAGAGTAGAAGTTGAAAAGCATTGTAAAATGCTACAGAGAGATATTGACATGGTTTACGACTGGAGCCGGGTATGGGGGCGGGGGAGCAAAATATTGGAAATGGGTAAAAGTACTAAGAGGGCATCACTGAATTACTCGATGGGAAAGGACAAATCACAAAAGCAAGAGAAGGACCTGGGAATGTTGGTCCAGGATAATTTGTCACCCAAAAACACACAGGCACAATTGTCAGAGAGACAAATAAGCTCTTGACAAACGTAGGAGTGGCATTCCAATACATGGATGAGGAGATTATGAAAAAATTTATGGTGGCTATGATCTGCCCCATGTTGGAATATGCAGCAGTGGTGTGGTCTTCACATAAAGAGAAAGATACTGTACCAGCATAAACAAGACTGAAAGAATACAAAGAACAGCAACCAAGATGGTCCCCAGCCTGGCAGATCTATCGTACAAGGAAAGACTAGAAAAGCCGGATTTGCCTTCCTCAGAAGAAAGAAGAGAGAGGGGTGACATGATTGCAGTGTTCAGAGCCATGGTGGGAGTAGACAAAATTGACACAGGTCTGTTTGTATGGGTTTGGCGGAGCAACAAGAGGAAATGGAAAGAAACAGAAAAAGATAAGTGGTTTGACGGATATCAAGAAATACAGTTTTCCATACAGATGCACTGACCTGTGGAACAGCCTGGACAAAGAATTCGTCTGGTCCAAGAACTTAAATGAGTTTAAAGCAAATAATGACTGGTTGAGACACAGAGATGCGACCACACAAATGTAGCTCATTTTCTGTATATCACAACTAGGTAAATACACCCAGCTGACTTAGATCGGGCCAGCTGATGAAGCAGACCAGTTATCTTTTATACATTTCTTGGGGAGACTAAGCCAGATGGCTGGTATTTGTCATAAACTGATTTGTACGCTAAAAATTCACCACTCGTTGTGTATCCTTGAATACATGAGTTGATAAGATAGCTCAAATTGGTGAAGGAACATTTTAAAGTACAAGGTGAGCATAAACTTCCTGATATTGACAAATAGGGCATTCTTCTTTCACTCAGTTTAGCTCAAAGGGCACTTCTGATATGAAGAAGAAAAAGGGCAGGGGTTCAAGCACCCCGAGCACTCCCTCCCCCCCCTGTGCATGTCACTGATCTTGTTGCTAGTTCTACAAGATTACTGCCCCATGGGGAGGGGCGGAAGGATTCTTCCCCAGTATCCCTGCATGAATGAGGCAACTAAGGGGCCCATTTATCTCCAGTCTTTCTTTCCATGTCCTCTTCTCTTCTGTTCACTCTCTCTTGTAGATATATCCATGTTTCCTTTATCAATTTGGACATTCGGTTTCATGGCATGGATAGTCTAAGGACTTCTCACATTTCAACACCATTATTTTGAGGTAAAACAGCTTCATCATTATCATTTCAACATTAATACCACACTACCTTTCCCTTTCTGCCATTACCTTTCTCTGCCTTAGTGCCATAAAGGGTAGGTTCTGCACTGCAGCAACCTATGGTGTTGTTTTATACTCATGTGGTAAATGTACCCCATATAATCTGTTGACATTGGTGGGAAAAAAAAAAAAATCATACTCCATATGTTTTTGTATCATATGCGACGAGTGAGGGTGTTTCAATGTCGCAGCCAAAGTCACACATTCGCGGCGGAGGTAGCCTCTCCATACTATAGAGCTCAGTGTTATGCACCACAGATTACCTTATGTGTGTATTTTGGTGTAACTAATGATGAATTACCTCTTCAGGTGCATAATTTATTCAGTTACATACATACATATGTACATTTTTTCAAAATGATGTTTATCAGTAGAGAATCTATCTATCTATTGCCAGACGCCTCAATCCCGAACGGGGTGGCCACAAACAAATCGCCTCCATGTCACTCTGTCCCCTGCCATTTCACTACCACGCTCCCAACTCACACCCCCCTCTCTCATATACCTCTCCACTCCATCCCTCCATCTCATCCTCGGCCTCCCCCTCCCTCTCGCCCCCTCC
>JAGKTI010001598.1:32487-81595 GCA_018397915.1 Birgus latro | reverse complement strand
TAGACGAAGAGGTGGTGCAGGCGAAAAACATTCATGTATTTAAAACTAGATTAGATGAATGTAGATATGGAGACAGGACAACACGAGCTTAGCTCAATTCCTGTATACTACAAATAGGTAAATACAAATAGGTAAATACACATCTCACCACTATATCCCTCCATTTCATCCTAAAGCCTCCCCTCCACCTCACTCACATCTCATCACTACATCCCTCCATCTCATCCTTGGTCTCCTCCTCCATGCCATTCACACCTCTCTCTCTCTCTCTCTCACATATTTTGCCACTACATCCCTTCAACTCATACTTGGTCTTCCCCTCCACCTCACTCACACCCCTCTCTCAAGCATCTTTCCACTACATCCCTTCATCTCATCCTTAGCCTTACCCTCCACCTTACTTACATACTCATACACTCTCCTAGTCAGTCTCTCATCCATCCCTAATCTAATCCTTGTTGCTGAGGCTCAGGGCTAAGCTATACAGTCCAGACATTAAAGGCAAGAGTGACCAGTTGGTTTCTTGAGTGACAAATACAGTATGTAAACAGTTCAACCATTCCTCTTACTTCAACCATTTTATGACCCACATATGATTGGGGTGCCTTAACCCACTTGGCCACTAGGCATCCATTTGCTAGTTTTAAGATTACCAACAAGTGTGGTAAATGGTCTCCTGGGTTACAAAAAAATAAAACAAAAGTGCAGAATCAACTGAAGGCAGCATTACACTGACTGGATGGTGGGAGGTTCCACTTTTCACAGAACTGTACATCAAAAAATTAACAACATGCATAAATCAGAGGACATTTATTACCAACTGTACGTATTAAGTTAAAATACACATTACAAAATTTTGCTACTTGATGTATTGACAACCTACATGTCTAACAGAAGTAAACTTAAACTAGTTGCATGATTCCTTTCAGGAGAATTTGCTACCGACATATAAACAGGAACAGCATTAGTACTGTATGGTAATTTTAGATACTACAAGACTAGTGCCAAAGATGCTTCCATGTGTATATATATATATATATATGATGGTACATAAATACTCCTCCATTAGAAACTTACCTGGCAGTATCTTATGTGCTGTGCAGATGGCTCTGTTTGCTGGTGTGGGTGTAGCAGAAGTAGCAGTAGCTGTAGCCCCAGGTTCATCTGAAACATGGACCCTATGGACTGCAGGCTGAAGTTGTCCTCATCTTGCAGTTCAACATCCATGTTTTGGTGGACAGGGAGGGAGTCAAGGAACATTGATACAACCAGGCAGTAGAGTCGCCCAGTGGGAATATAAAGAGCAATACAGTAATGCAAGATAGACAGTGATAATGCTGACTAAGCCATTCCCACAACACAGAAGAAATCACCCAGCACAATGGACGATGAGCATTATATGTGGACCAACCTGTACATGTAATTGTGAAATCGAATTTACATATACAGTACACTCTTTTTCCTTTAACCTGGCCTAAAACTGCTATCTCTCCAGCATGCTGAGTTGTAACAAGAGTTTAACACTAGAAAATGATGCTAATCACGAAGAGGTCCTATGGAAATGAAGCAGACCTGTAGTATTACTTTTTTCTACTACAAATTTGTGTGAAATGAGCAACAACAGGGAAAAATCTGAGCCAAGTTAAGGTGAAAAGAGTGTAACATGGAACTTTGACTGACAGCTTTTCTTCAATTTACTGCTGGCTTCAACGTAAATAAGAAAAGACTGCCTTACAAAATTAATGTAAATTGCTTATAGCATTTTACATGCATCATACAGTTAGGAACTGTATCTACTGTACTGCAATGGAACTTAACTGGCAATTTTCCTATTACTGCTGACTTGAAGGTAAATCTGAATGTTGCAAAAAAACTGTCTTACAAAATTCATGGAAGTCTGCCTACACAATTATATTTTACATCTATTATACAGCTAGGCATTGTATCAGTATAATTGTTGGCTATAAATGTAATATAACTACTTAAATTTTACTAGAGATGAGATTCACAAATGCAAGTTCAACATAATGTACTATCATCTACATCAGTACACTTATACCTACACAAACATATACAGAATATTATTTAAAAAGGAATATACTTCTATCAACACTGCAACACAGTATAGCATTATTGAATTATCTTTACCCAGAAAATCGAGGCCATGTATTATGTGGCACAGGAGGCTTTGAAGTCCCTCTTCCTCAGAGATTTATTTTTCATATTACGCCTCAACATTCTCTTGTATGTGAGTGAGGTGGAAGGGAGGGAGGGGAGGGGGAGACTGAGGATGAGATGGAGTGATGGAGAAGAGAGGTATGAGAGAGAAGTGTGTAAGTTGGGAGGAGGGCAGCAAACTGGCAGGGGACAGGGTGACATGAAGGTGATTTGTTTGTGGCCACCCCCAGTAGGACTGAGGTATCTGGCTATACAGATAGATATATTAGATAATTCTATACTCTTTTCACTTTATCTTGGAACAAATTTTTGTCCTCTTGTAGCTTATTCCTCATAGCTCAGTGGCAGAAAAAGTTCTGCAGCTCTGCATACATTTCATAATTCTTCTTCATGACCAGCTTCATACTCCAGCATTAATCTCTTGCTACATCTCAGCTTTTAAGATGAAGAGATGGCAATTTTTAGGCCAAGTTAAAGTGAAAAGAGTAACACGAAGAATAAATGACTAAGGAAAAGGTTTGACAAAACTTGCAAAGCCCTATACAGTATCTAACTTAATCAAGATGGTATACCAGCGAGATCAAATGAACACTGCATCACACAGAAGCAGTGTTACCATTCAAGCACTAATGGAGACATGGCCAGTTGGAAGAAAACATATACTGTATGTGTTATTAGCAACAAAAAAATGTATATAATTTGTCCTGCTTCTCTCTTCCATGAACTTTTAAAAATCAGTCCTATACCCCCTTCCCTTTTTTTATGCTTTTGAAGGCCATGTCTAGGCAAGCATCTGCAGGGCTTTTAAAAGGACTGAGTAACCTAACCTTGCACCCTTAGGCTCCTATCTATATGGAGCAAAAATGGGTTTGGATGATGATGACGATGGTAAATAACAGTTATGCTGGATGACTGTATGCTCTCGCCATCATCAACCCTTACTCACAACCTTTGATCTGAAACTGGAATTCTTCTTCTCTTTGGCCAGCCACCATCCAAGGCCGAATCTAATTTAATGTGCGGAACAGACTGTAAACGGGAAGAAGAGATAATGTGTGTGCAATAGTCACAGATCAGATTTTGACTGTGTAGTCTAAATGCAAAAGAGTTCAACATCTAGGAGTGTAGTGCAAGACCAGCGACCAGGATTTGGGTCCCACACCACTCCCATGGTAGTACCTCCCTGGGACAATGGTAACCAGTCACCTCAAGAGCATACAACATTAATTATTGCAATCTGAGGCCAAATAAAGTCATCGGTGTTTGGGAAATTCATGAGACTGTTTTGTAAGTCCATGGAGGGAGGGAGGGAGAAGGACTGCAACATTAATTTTTCACACCGACAGTACGATCTGTATTGCACCAAAAGATAAGCTTTTGAAAAAACTCATATTCCCATGAACTTTGACATGAAATTATACTTATAACAAAGCAACACCTTTGCTCTCCAAAAAGGCAGTGTATGGTGGTCACTGCATCACTGAAGTTTCTTGATAAAATATTGTGGTCACTGTAGCCACTTGAGGTCTTCTGCAATGTACAGCATATCATCATCCTCTTTAATGCCATGCTCTTCCTAGGAACTCCTGGCAAGGGGATGGCCATGATAAATACACTTCTAGGTTACTTCATCCCCACACACCTTTCCAACTCTTTCAAACGCTCCTCTTTCTTTTTAATCACTACTGTCTTACACAAACACTTATATACTGGTTACATTACATGGAATGAAGTCTCGTATCTTCCTCATAGGCTTTCGATCTTTTGAAGTCACTTTATACACTGAATAAAAAGGTATGCCTATTTAAATACAACAGTCTGAACTGTTCACTGAAAGGCACATTGAATGTTCTTTAATTTTCAAACTAAGGTTTATCAATATGCACTGTCTGTTGTATCAAAACATTCTGCTGAAGGTGCACCTCACTTGAGTCACACTGGCTCGGTGGTAGTATGTCTCACAGTCTGCACATGCCCTTAGTCTAGAGTTCAAACCCAAGCCATGATGGACATTTAACAAGTACATCCTTTCATATCATCGGCTTGCACCCTCTTGGTTCAGTGATGAAGTATATAGACTCTGATACACATAACACAGTCACTACAACACTTCCACTTTTACATGTACTGTACTGTTTTCACTACAAACATCTCTCCCATGTTCATATTTCACCAACAAGGGGTAGGGTTACTTCTGGCTATTACTCTCCCTCTAAGGAGAAGGTCCAATCCTGCAGTGTATTTCATGTAGGCATAGAGTTCATAGTCAGTTACATATCACCTTACAATGAGTCAGATAATGTACAGACATTAACTTATTCGCAATATCCATACAGCCTGTTGGCATGTTTCATATGTCACTATAACACAGAGTAACTTCTGTGTCATTACAAAATTATCACTGTATATCCTTCCTAACATTTTGCCTACAACAAAAATGTAAATTTATCATATCTCAAAATTCTGTGACTTTGATACACTATAGTACATTATACAGGAGAGCGTTAATGCCTACATCCCCTAGTCGTCCTTACTCACCTGGAATAGAGATACTTAACACAATCTCCTTGTTGACTCAGTTTTTAGTCACACTGCTGTACTTATCCACTTCACCACACAGACATTTCTCTTGATCTATTCCTGCAAATGCCTGATGATTTTATGCAGCTTGGGAGAGACCCTTTACAGTGATGGGACTGTAGAATCTCCACAGATGTGTACAGTATCAGGTCACAATGGGATACAATCACCACACACAACAGCTTGATCACATACAACAGGTTAAATCCACAATGATATCACCATGTAAAGTCTACAACATTTCTTAACTTGTTAAATAAGTGCATTACTCTTCTAATACAGTAACTGCCATACCCACACCAACCCCTTCTGAATGTAGAAGCCCAAAGTTAACCCAGTCCAGAATATTTAAGGGTAGACAGCCAACCTCTACATGCAACCACAGCTTTTTCCATCATTTCAAACACTACCAGGGGCAAAGGCTGTGACCTTCTAAATTGTCGTATCATTTTAATCAACACATCGCCAAACACATACGTACATCATCTAATCCAGTGTTGTCCCATGAGGAGTGTAGGAGAGCACCCCCACACTACAGACAATATTTTGCGTCTGAATCATTGAACAGTCTCCAATTATAAACCTAGTATGTGGTTGTGAAGTGTTAAGTGTCATTCTCATCATCTCATCACATTAACTGTCTTGTCATTTCCATCACCATATCATCACACATTATGACACCACCGGTAACGTATGTGCAATATTTTTCTGACACTTTCATTGTTATTTTTTAATTGTGTCTGTCAAGTTCATTTTTCTTGCCCTTAACTCGTTTTTTCATTTAATTGTCGTTTTTCTTTTCCATTTAATTGTCAAGTTTTGTGTGTGTTTGTCTTTTTTTTTGTCATTATCACCTCACCACACATAAACTACAGTTTTAAATTAGCAACAAAATCACTGTATCCTTTTATGTGTGATTTTTTAGTGCAATGCTGTAATTGGTGGTTTTCAATTTAACCATAACATCACCACACACTATCTTTTATTACCACACACTATAGTTTGAGATCACCACACACTATAGTTTGAGATCACCACACACTATAGTTTGAGATCACCACACACTAAAGTTTGAAATGGACAAAAACGTCACTATAATGTTTGCAATCTTTCTTTTCAGACATTTCTTCACCAACATTTATAGTTAGAAAGTTCATGACAAAAACAGCATTCAGAGTCAGCAATCTGGTCAAAAGTCAGCTTAGTTACAAAGAGAATCGGCACACTCTTGGTGATCAGGTGAAAAATCAGCTTAGTTATGAAGAAAATCAGTGCACAAAGTCAGTGATCAGGTGAAAAATCAGCTTAGTTATGAAGGAATCAGTGCACAGTCAGTGATCATGAGGAAAATCAGCTTAGTTACGAAGAAAATCAGTGCATAGAAGCAGATAACAGGAGTAAAATCAGCTTAGTTACGACAAAATCAGTGGGTAAAGTCGGCAATCTTCTTGACTACGCTGAGATCGGTAAGAATGAGTTTAATGAGGGCACGAGCCTGGAGTGTGGCTGGGTGGCGGTCTTCCGTTTCTTCTTCTCCATCATCATCTCCATCGCCACTGACGCCCATCTCTGCCTCCAACACTGAAAGGGAGAGCAAAGGAGAAATAGGAAGGAGAGAACTGTCATCATCATCATCACCATCATCATCATTAATAATACTTCATCTTTAGTTCATTACCATAATTCTCATCTTCACAATCATTCATCATTATGCTCCTCCTCATTCCCATCTTCATCAATCACTGTCATCATCATCATTATCATTATTAGTATTGCACCATCATTTGTTCATTAACTGATGAACGAGACAGACAGACAGACAGAGAGGGGGGGACTCACTGAAATCTCAACCCAACAGACAAAAAAGGTCTAAAACCAAACCTTCCAACTGTTTCTCAATCTGGTCAAAGCGCCGAGAGATGTTGGTCTGCATCACCTGGACGTGGTCAAGTAGGTTCAGCTTACAATTGACGGGCTCTATCCTCACGGCTTCAGGAATGATCGGTGCTGAAACGGAAGTGAGAGTGAGAGTATAATAGGGTACTGTCTACTGGAAAATTAATCAATCATGGTCATCATCATCATCACCATCTACACATTTTTTCCCAACCTTGGATGGGATGAGATAGGGTCCAAACAAAAAAAAAAAAAAAAAAAAAACCTGATAGAAGACAAAACACATTCATACAGAGTCAATCCTACAACTATCATTTCACAGACACACACTCAGACACACACACAGACACATACACACATATGCACACACACACACACATACATAAATAAATAAATAATAAAAATATCTCCTTGAATGACATAAAATCAACAGAAACGTACCCGGCTGAATTTGCTGTGAAGGGACATGCGGAGCCAGCGCCGAACTAGCTTGCGACACGAGCTGCTCAAGTTCCGTTTGTGAGGAAAGGAGAGCCGCTAGGTCACTCCCGCCCTCCCCACCCCCTAGGGCCAGGGTCAGGTCATCAGGGTCGTCTAACTGGGCATCATCGTCTTCTCCCATATCGTCCGAATGGCCTATCGTTGGGGCGCCAGCTGTTTGCTGGGTGCCTGCTTGTTTACTGCATTCACCTTCCATTGGTTCCGATTCCTGAGCATAGATTTTTTCATTATAAGTTAGTGTACACCATCATCATCGTAGTCATCATTACTGTATTACTCTCATCACCATTACTGTCATCATAATCATCAGCAAAAGTCATCTTCTTTATCATCATCATTAGTCATCATTACTGTATTACCCTTATCATCTCTACTAAGATGGAGGGGGAGAGAGGGAGAGGGAGGGCAAGGATAAGATGGAGGGATGGAGTGGAGAGGTATATAAGAGAGGGGGGTGTGAGCTGGGACAGGGCGACATGGAGGCAATTTTGTTTGTGGCCACCCCTTGCAGGATTGTGGCATCTGGCAATAGATAGACAGATAGGTAGACAGATAGAAAGATAGATAGACTTACTGTGGTATCCTGCATCTCTTGTATCTCCATGGTCTCCGAGTCTCTGCTCTGTGCATCTGTTTCCTCTGTTTCTTTCTCTTCTTTGTCCATTTTCTCAATTTCCGTTTCCTTTTTCTCTGCCTCTGCTTCCTGTTTCTCTGTTTTTGCTTCCTGTTTACCCATTTCCACTGCCTGTTTCCCCACTTCTGTTTCCTTTTTTTCTATCTTTGTTTCCTCTTCTTGTTTCACCATGCCTCTGTGTTTCCTTGTGTCTGCTGCTTGAGTTTCCACTTCTCCTTCTTGTTTACTTGTCTCTGTCTCCTGTTTCACTATTTCTGCTTCTTGTTTCTCCACATTTTCTTCTTGCTTCTGATCTTCTCCTTCAGTCTTCATTTTCGCATCTCCTATCTCCTTTTTCGCTTCTTGTGTCTCCGTTTCTCCCTGTTTATCCATCTCCGCCATCTGTCTCTCCTTCTCTGCTTCCAATGTTTCCGTTTTTGGCTCCGGAATGTTCTCCTGTACTTCCATCATCTCTTTCACGTCTGCCGACTCTTTACATTTTAAATCTGTTTCCTTTCTGTCATCTAATGTAGCCTCTCCTGCATCCTGTAAATCTCCCTGAGTTTCTTTTGTTTCACGTATATCTGAGAGAGTTTTACCATCCTCCTGTTTCTCCTCTTGTGTTAAATCTGTCTTTGTTTCAGCTTCGGTTTTGACTTCAGTAACTTTACCTGCCCCTTCAGTATCTTTACTTTCAACATTATCGGTCTCCATCTCACTGACTGATGCTTTATTATCCTTTTCACTGCTCATATCTTTGTAACCATCATTTTCAAACTTGTCATCCTTCTTATTTTTACAAGTCTCTCCATGCTTTCCCTCCTTTCCAGAAGAATCCTCATCTTCGGTAACATTCTCAGAAATTTCCACTGTACCTTCTGTTTCTCCTTTATTTCCTTTACTTTCATCATCTTTGCTCTTATTCTCAGATTGTAGGCTTTCTTTGGTTACATTTTTGGTGTCCATTTTACCCTCCTCTTTTGAAATTTCTGAAGGTAAAATTTCAGGATCTTGTTTTTCTTTCCCATCATTCTGAGAGTCCAAAGTATCATGGATTATTTTCTGGCTATCTTGTTTGGATTTTGATGGATCTGAAAGGACAGGTGTGGTGTCCTTAGATTTGAATTCCACTGATCCTTCAACATTTTTATCTTCTGGTACAGTCTCATCTTTTGGTACAGTCACTTCACCTTGACCTTCACCAGCCTCTTCTGCATTTCCTTGTGAGCTTTCAGGGCTTGCTTCTTTTGTAATGTCATCCTTTTTGTTACTACTCTCACTGTCAAGGCTTGTAGATTCTTGCTTCATTTTATCCTCTGACAATATTCCATTTTCTTCTGCAGCTGTTTTAATCCCACCTGAGTCAACATCTTTTATTCCAGACTCTACATTACCATCATTGGCCTCTTTATTTTCAACCATATCTCCCTCACAACTGTCCTTAGACTGTGGAGTATCAGCAATATCTTTAGTACTCTGTGTGCCCTCACTCTTAGCATCTGTTGAGTGCATATTATCCTTCGTCTCAGGTTCAATATTATCCTTGGAGGCTTGTTTATCAATGGACCGTTCAGTTGGTAAATTTGCAGACACTTCCCTTGGGTCACTGCCTTCATTATCAGTGCCAGATTTCAACTCAGACTGTGCCATAAACTGACTGGTGCCATGTGTTGTCATATGATCCGTGTTTTGTGTCGCCATATTGTGTTCGGTGCCACTATTTGCCATACTGTGCTCTGAGTCTTGCGTTGCCATACTCTGCCCTTGCTGCCGCACCATATCCATGAACTCCTGCAATGGTGCCATGGTGGAGGCCTCTTGGGGGGTAATGTTACTCCCTTTCTCAGTCTCCTCCTTCTCATCCCAGTTCTTATGCCACATCACAAACTTGGGATGGTCTGCTTCCCTGATGATGCAAAGTAACAGTTAATCTTTAAGTTATCTGCATTTTAAAGAACTATTTGTATAAGGCTTTCAAAAATGTTCAAAACCTGAAACCAAAGTACTGTACAATGCTGCTTGATATTTTGTCTTGCGCTGGAGACAGACACTTTCACATGGTGCCACTGATACAACTACCACAAGGCCACTTTTCTCTAAACTCCCTCCATCACTACCCAGAGACAAGGAGGCCATAGACTTGAGCCCAAGACTTCAGGAAGGGGGTGGGGATTAAGAGACAAGTTGCCTAATAGCAGGTATAGGCCTCTACACTGCCCAGTTAAGGAAACATCCCTACTCTCCTTATCCCCATATAAGAGTATGGTGGACTGCAAGAGAAAGGGGCAACTCCAACCTGAAGTCCACCAAGCTTCATGTCCGGATGAGCCTAGGGTGCAAAAACAACAGCAACAAGAACAACAGCTCAATTATTCTCTCCCATTCACTCCATAGACCAAACTATACAGTATTAATTACTTCATTCTCGTGGCATTTCTGATACTCTTATAACCTATACAGGATACACACACAATATTCCTAGCTATCCCAAAGAAAAAGGACATACTTGGAAATGTGTAGCTTGAGCCTTAGTGAGTGAAGGACATGTGACAGCTGCAAGACATTGGCTGTCAGCTCGTGGCCTCGTCGGATGCAGGACTCCAGGCGCACATCTCCCCTCGAAGATGAGAATGAAAATCTAGAGGGAGAGTTGGGTAAGTCAGTACTCATATACCTCTACTGTACTGATATCTATGAGGAAAAGATAACACACAATTTACAGAGTGCCATTTGAGTATCCCCTGAAGATGTGAATATTGTTACTCTCCTACTTATGAACTTTTGAATTGTGAGCCTTCAATTACATAAAAAAAAAAAAGAATGTAAAGCATATACAGAATTATTTTTTCACTAGAATGTATAAAATACTGTACAAAATACTTATCAGGACTTAATGATATCATAACATACAGATTTAACTCAGGCAACTGGTACAACAATGGTATTTTAGCTTCCACCTCCATGTATTATACTGACTGATGATTAGCATAAATTTGGTCTTAGATTTAGTGAATTTCAACTTACAAACTCTTTTAGCAATAAACCAAATCTCAGTCCCAGTTAAGTTCATAAGTTGGGGAAAAGCTGTACACCAGAATGTACACCAGAAAGTACTGCAAGATACATCACTGGCTCGTATTTTTGGCAGTTAAGGAAGCTCCCTAACACCTCTCCCTTACAGATTTATTTTTGGATACAGTTTTCTACAGTATTTATCCAGAGTATGGTGATACTTGAATGATTTAAGCAACACAGAGAGGACAGCAAGGTGTAATAAAACAAAAAATCATTAAGGAAGAGGTGTCAGGGAGCTTCCTTAACCAACAAGCATACGGTCCACTGTCTCTCACCAACCTTGGCAGGCGTCCCTCCTTGAGCCAGTCCTGGTGGTGTCTGAACTTGTGTGATGAACGTTCCAGCCTTGGGTGGTCACACAGGGAGCAGATGTACTTGTCTGGCACCTGATCCTCACCCACAATGTTGTAGCAGGCACCATGTTGCCAGCATAAACACACATCACACTGAAAAATGGGGAATATGGTAAGTCCTCATTACAAGCTGCCACTCTGATATTCTTATATGATAATATGTCCACAATAAATTAAAGAAAAGATGCCTATTACAGTTACACTGCTGCCTGGTGCTAGAGAGGTACACCTTCATGCAGTGGCGATGATTTATAAGGGCAGCACCACAGCCTGGGTACACAAACATTGGTCAACTTCATCCTTATCCCCATGAAAGGAGTATGGTGGACTGCAAGTGGAAGCAACTTCAGCCTGCAGCCTACTAAGCTCTATTTCAGATAAGCCTGGGGTTGCAATTATTACAACTACAGTCTTAAAGTACTGTAGTTTAGTTTAAGCCCAGAATTTGAGATCACACGGACAAGTCACCCAGACTCGTGACGGGTACTTCACAAGGGCCCACTTACACCTGGTTCCTAGGCACAGCAAGGTTAACAAGGAAACTGGATGTTTGGAAATCACCTGTTCATCCCACCCTGCCTAAAGTTATCACCAGTTAACATTAAAAGCCAGTTTCACAGCACAGCACTCTCTCTGCAGAGTAGAGGTGCACGGCTAACCTAATGCCCTGACACATTCCATTAAGAGACCCCAAAACAAATGACAATGGGAAAGACAAATTTAAGAACACAGATCTAAAGTTTACTGCAGTTCCATACATGAAGAAACCGAGACAAACTCTTTATTACTGCATTACTGAGTTGGATAGAAAAGGAGTGAGAGTGTATAAATCTATTTCCTCACCTGCAGCATCAACCCCTCTTCTTCTGTGGAGCCACATCCACAGTTGATGATCTCAGATGATGTTTCTGGCACCACTGGTCCCTCTGCCCCTTCCGCCCACGTGTCCGTTGTGTCTTCTTCTGCTTCAGCTGCTGGAGATTCTGATATATCACAAGAAATAACTGTACCATCAAAACATCACACTTCTCACTTTCGCACCCAGCTGTCATCCTCCAGCCTCTCCACATGCCCAAACCATCACAATCTACCCTTCCCCATAACAACACCAAGACACTCCAGTTCCATCCTTCCTCTCAACTCTTCAATCATTAATCTAGCCTGCCCCCAAAAGAAAAAATATATCTTAATCTGACTCATTCATAACTTTATTACATGCTTAACTCTGAATACCCCTAAACAATTTAAATCAGCCACAGGAAACCCTCGGGACTGAATAAAGTATATGGCTGTGGCTGCTGCCTCACCTTCATATTTTTAACCCTCCTTCCTACTTACAGAATACAGTACAGGATGGGAGGGATATAAAAACAGGAACAGCAGATTATTAAAGCAGGAGAACTATCACCTCAGTGCCAAGTAAAATTGACCCACACAGCTATTCACAAACAATCAGGTCTTTAAAATTCCACTAATGCTACTTTCAAATTACAAGTTCTATCTATCTAACTAATCAAAAGCCAAATGCCTTAATCCCGGAGGGTTTGGCTACAAATGAATTGCCTCCATGTCACCCCATCCTCCACAATCAGGCTGTCCTTTCCAACTCACACCTCTCTCTCATACACACCTCTCCACCCAATCCCTCCATTTCATCCTCAGTCTCCCTCTTCCCCTTCTCTACTGCACTCTCATACACTCTCCTGGTAAATTTTAAGTTCTCCGTTCTCTCCTCATGGTCTACCCACCTCTAGGCACTTTTAATCCTTCCTAACACACAATTCTGCTAGCGATACCTTCAAACTACAGGACTGCACAAATTCTATCTATCTATAGCCCGATGCCCTACTCCTGCAAAGGGTGGCTGCAGACAAAATGCCTCCAAGTCATTCTGTCACCCACCATTTGACTGCCCTCCCCCTAAATCACTCCCCCTTCCCTCATATACCATATTCGAAAATCCCATTTCCAAAACCTACATTTTCCATGATATTTTTTCACGCTATAGAGGGGTGCTGATATCCTATGTCCTTATACAGTCAATCGTATCATTTGTTCTTACACTTTTAAAGGCTCCAACATCCTTGCACCTGTTAGCCTTGGTCACCTAATGGCAACTCTTCACACTGCTCAATCTCTGGCAGCCTCCCTATTTGGTCCTTTGTCCCTGGGATAGCTCTATGATCTCGTCCCAGGTCTTTTTCGCTCTGCTTCTTCCAACCTACCCCCCAGTGTTCACACTTCTCATTTTCCATACCCAACTGTCATCCTCCATCAAATGCATATCTGAGGGCAACGTTCTTCTTTAGACATGCATAAGATCAGATGAGAAATGACTAATGCATAGTACAACATTGTATTTACAGTTTACAGCACTCTACAGTTTTTTTAATTATTCTCCCGTAGTTACTATTATCATTCTACTTTTCAAAATACATCATTTTCCATACAGTCTTTGGAACCAGGCATTTCAGAGCTTTGCATTTGTACTGTACATGTTATGCCATAATACTGATTAAATCTACAACAGAAAAATAAATTCACAAAGTATTCACCTTCAGAGGCTTGTACTTTCTTCAGGAGGGAGGAAGAGGCACCTGGCTCCAATACAGACTCTGAAAATATACCAAAGAACAATTAGGGAATACAAACAAAACTTTATGTTCTTACTAAATATACCAAAGAACAATTAGGGAATACAAACAAAACTTTATGTTCTTACTAACTCTCAAAAATGCTCCTTCCACCGTAACATTATTGGCACCAAGAGTAAAGAGGAGTGAATACCCCAAATCATTCCAGTTCAAAATTACTGCAGTCTTCCAAAAGAGGTAAACATAAAAGAAATTGACCCTAATATCTAAATACTTCTTCCACACTACCACTGCTGACTAACAGACTAACAATGAAGGGTGCAAATCCCTAAAATCGATCAAGTTCTAAAGTAACATGGTCTTCTAAAAACTGTAAACACAGAAGAAACTTGATCTGGGTAGTCTTTTAAAAGCTATAAACCCATGAGAAATTGATCCAACTAGCCTATCTCTCAAAAACACTCCTTCCTCCCTACCATGACCAGGCGCTAGGCTAACAGTGGCTGGTGTGAATCCCTTGCGTCTGCTGTATCTATATTTGGTGACTGCTTTTGCCTCCTGTACGTCATCTTCGGTTGTAACACTTTCCGAGGGAACTGTTGAGGCCAGAGAACGAGGGGTTAGTAATGCGCTCATCTTGATAAATGGATAAATGATGGCGATGTTAGTTCCTCAAGGTACAGTATTTACAAAATGTCTCAAGCTATACATACAAACTTCCATAATTTTTCTACCTGTGAAATACTATGTAGATGTGATATATGGCAAGAAACTAACTGAAATTATCATCATCATTATCATATCCCATACATACACACATAACTATACACTGTACATACACACATATATACACAGACAGAAAGTAGATAAAAATGATGCCATGTTTGCTCTTTAAGATATCAACTAACCCAACTTCTGCCTCCTGGATTTTGCCTCCCCGCGTGCCTTCCTCCGCTCCCGCCTCTCCCGCCGGTGTTGTGAGAGTTCGGCATCGTTGGGCATGTAGTCAGGGTCGTCTCCAGTGATTGCCGGGGACTCATCTTCGTCTAGGTCATCTATGTAGTCATCTAACTCTTCTTTCGTATCCCCCTCGTCATCAGAAAGTTGGAAGTGGTGTGTACGAGGCTGGAAAAAAAACATGTATCATCATCATCATCATCATCATAACCAACACCCTAACCACCATCACCAACATCATTATCATCACCACCACCCCCACCCCCATCATTATCATCATCACCACCATCACCACCACCACCACCACCTCCACCACCATCGTCATTATCATCATCATTACCACCCACCCCCACTCCCATCATCATCATTACCACCCACCCCCACCCCCATCATCATCATCACCACCACCCCCATCATCATCATCACCACCCCCACCCCCATCATCGTCATCACCATCATCTTGTACTCTCATCTCCATCTATGGCACTTCTTGTAAACTTGTCTTTGTCCAGGTTATCTCTGTAATGGTCTAAGTTTTCATTCACTTCCCCCTCATCACTGGTAAGATGGAGGTGTTCTTGGCTAAAGAGAAAATAATAATAGCAACTTCAATTTTACGATCTCACGTAAAAAAATAAATAAAGAAAAAGAAAAAGAAAAAATGAAAGAATGGTGCCACTTCTTTGATACAGCATGAGGGTTAGTAGCAGTATCAACACACTCAGGCTCTAGTGCTTACTCTCAACTGAAAAAAGCCTCTTGCATTACCTGGAGGAGACTGCTAGAGTTCTCCCAAACATGACAGGGTTAATGTAAAGAAGAGAAATATCAAGACTCCTCCCTACCAGTTCAGGGTCAGCAGTTCTGGAAACATCCTTCTTCTTCGCCTCCTTGGCAGTCCCTCCACTGGTCCTAAGAATCCCTTTACTCTTCTCCCCAGTCTTACTCTTCTCCCAGGTACCCACCCCTGCAGGCCGGACAGTCTTCCTCGGTGGGATGGGATCGGGACGGAGTGACTTTTCAGTGGCCAGGGTGGAGGATGAGGCAGGGGGAGAAGAGGCCAGGTCAAGATGGTCGCCTACAGTCCGGGCATAAGCAAGATCGGCCACGTTTGGTGCGGCTGAAGTTCCCTTTTTGAGGATCTCTGGGTGGTAGTGTTTGATGTGCATCTGGGGAAGAATTCAAGAATATAAAACACAATTACGAAGGTTTAAATGACATACAGTATTTTTAATTCCCTTCCTGAGGAATTTATGGGCAGTAATGTTTGAGTTTTATTTTATTATTATTATTATTATTTTCTAATGCAGGGAAGAAGGAACTGAAGGCCAGAAGCAGCCAAGATTGTTCACTTCAAGAAAAAACAAAAACATGATAACGAAGAGCCAAACTCATGATGCAGATATAGGGAGAAATATAAGATTATAGAACAGATTATGAAAGTTTAAATGATGTATTAATAACTCCCTTTCTGACTATTTTTTGAGTTGTTTTCCATTTTTAGAATTACTTTGGGTGCTGGATGGGATGCCTTAACGTGGTGGCATTGATACGATATGGTGGTGAAGCTGCCTGGTTATACAAATGTCCCCCAATCCCCTCCCTATCCCCCAAATGGGGGATGGTGGACTGCAGAGGAGGGGAAACTTCGGCCTGAAGTCCACTGAGTACACTTTTCAATTGAACTAGGGCTGCTGCTGCTACTACTACTACTGCTACAACTACTACTACTCACCTGAAGCAGATTTTCTTTTCTGAATCCCTTGCCACATCCCGCCTTGGGGCAGGTGTGTTCGTTGTGTTCTGCTCTCACCACAAACTCATTGGGCGCAACTGTCATATAAACAACATCATTAAGGTACTCTCTTTTCGAAGTATTAAAAAGCATGAGACTTAGCACACCTACTGCACAACTAATAAACTTCTGTTCAATTTATTAAAAACCATGAGGGTATCTGCACACCTCCTCAACAACAGATAACTCATAATTGATTTGTTTCTAAAAATCTGCATCTTAAACATAGGTGGACTGATTTTTATTACTGAATGATACGCATTAAAACGTAACTCCATTTCAATATTAGGGTAAATATTAAGAGCTACCAATACTGTATATATTCTTAAACCAACTCTGAAGGCAACAAATATATGCAAAATGTAAACAGTGCTTACAACATAGCATAGTAAAAAAAATAACAATGATAAATAAATAATAATACTAACAACCATAATAATAATAATAATAATAATAATAGTAATAATAATAATACAAGGAAATGGTTTGCTCAATGAAAAAAAGCTCCATATCACTGATACATCCAGAAGCGATTCCAAAAGCAAGAAAGGATTTAAAAAATGAAATAGAGAGGGAGAGGAAGAGAGAAAGAAAGAAAAGAAAAAAATAGAATTCAGGTAGCACAAAACTAAGAGCAATTACACTACACCTCGGTCTTTCCAATTTGATACATTTTTCATTTTGTACTAATGATCTCTAGATACAGATACATAGGTTTTATTTAGCTATGGAGAAACTTCAAAATGGAGGGGGTTAGACACTGCCTTCATTCACCCCTCCATGAGTAGAAGGTCCTAAAAGCTAAATAAAACTGTATGGAAATGAGAAATAAATAACTAAAATAATAATAATAATAACAATAAAATAAACAAATAAAAGATTGAAGGAAATAAATAAGATAAAAAGCCTGACTCTCATTCTGGTGAAAATTTCAGATGGAAAAGTAAAAGTCTGAGTGAATTTTTAGACTTATGACTACAGCCATAAGAAGATCTAAGGACATTTTGTGTGCCACATGTAACCATAACGGCTGCTGATTAAACTGACTAAATTCTATGTGCCAAATAATCACGAAGATATGAGCACTACAGTACAATATGAAAAAAGAGAGGAAGAAAAAACACAACAGGAGCTATACAATATAGTGGCAGTCCATATTTATACTTACAATAATAACATCTCAAAATAATAAAAGCCAGCTACTTAACACAGAAGCCAAATCCCAAACCAATGCACATCTATTATGAAATTCAGTAAAAGTGGCGAAGAGAAATATCTTGCATCAATATTTAACCCGTTCAGTACAATGTTACACCCATCTATCCACCTGTCATCCTATCCTTTATTGCCCAATTAGGAGTGTAGGGTTTAGGCTACTTAATCCAGGCCAATATTTACAGCAACGGTTAATTCTCGACTGACCCTTAAGAGTGAGTGTATCGTATCATTTCATACTGTTTATAAAGGCTCAAACGATGCTTGCATGTGTTGGTCTTGGCCACCTAATGGCAGCCCTCCACACTGCCCGATCTCCAGCAGCCTCTCTGTTCAGTCCCTTATCCCTGACATCACACTGTATGACATCCCAGGTCTTTTTCAGTCTGCCTCTTGCAACTCTACCCTCAACATTCATACCTTTCACCCTTCACACCTAGTTCTCATTGTCCATCCTCTCCACATGCCCAAACCATTTCAATCAACCCCTCCTCGTCACAACACCAATACATTCACGTCCCATCCTTCCTCTCACCTCATCACTCACAATCCTAAGCTGAATTAAATTATCTGGTGGTAAGAAGAATAAAACACAGGGTGTCACTGTACTGAAGGGGCTAACAATGCTACCCCATATCAATACATGAAAACTGACAGAAGGCTAAAAATAAAAACTTAAATCTTACCGTGTCCAGAGGCCTTGTCACCTATTGAAAATTGAAAACAGCATAAGAATTGAAAAAAGGCATAAGTCTGACTCCTGCACTGCATCTTAACACAATATCAGAGTTATATATTACATGTATCCACAGGAAAACTATATTACTTTTAAATCACGTCCTAGTTATAAGCTGCCTTATTTGATGGCCTTTTTCCCTGCTCATTCATTATTCATTCATCATCTAATCCACTGTTGCCCTGTGAGGGGTGCAGAAGCCCGGAGTTAGGCAAGTTCCTGACATTTAAGATGAGAGTGACCAGCCCCACTCATCCCTGAGTGGCATTACATGAGCAATAAACTCCAGCCACCCCTTGGATATAAATCTGCACCGGCTCTTTTTCCCTGCTAATCTTGTAACTTGTTCGTATCGTTTATAAAGGCTCCAACAGGCTACCATGCGTCGGCCTTGGTCACCTAATGACAGCTCTCCACACTGCTCTATCTCTGGCAGCCTCCCACCTTATCCCTGAGGCCACACTCTACGACCTCATTCCAGTCTTTCTAGGTCTGCCTCTAAATTACACAAAACTTGCCTACAGGTATAGAAACTCCACTGATACCTTTATATTAAGCTAGTTTGTCAGTTTCAAGGTGTTGGAAGTGCTACAGGGGGATGCCTTCACTGGGTGGCACTGATATTACTGGGTGGTGGAGCTGCCTGGTTATACAAATGCCCCTATGCTCCCTCCCTAACCCAAAAAGGAGGATGGTGCCACAAATATAAACAGGAAGCAGGCACATCCCTCAACTCCCTTCCCATCCCCCCAAAACAGGATGGTGGACTGCACAAGGCATGAACATCCCTCAACTCCCTCCCAATCCCCCTAAAAGAGGATGGTGGACTTTAGAAAGACAGCATCAGTCTGCAGTCCACTGGGTTCATATTCATACGAGCCTGGGGCCATAAGATCAGCAACACCAAATTTAAGCACCAATTTTAGGGAAAAGAAAATCAAAATAGGCAACTTATAACAAAGACTTAATATCCTAAATTCTTTCACTGTTTTTTGACTACTTACGTATTGGCTCCTTCTTGAGAACATGTTTCTGACGCGTTGGTGTGGCTATCAGCTTGGGTGTGGTTACGTCATGAGGGATGGCAGAGGGTGGTAGGGTCTTGCTGGTGGGTGGTGGGTCCGTTTTGTTTACGTCTCCTGCTGCAGATTCTGAATAGAGTTAGAGGATGAGGTGACAGGAGTATGGCAGGATGATCTATCTATCTATCTATTGCCAGACGCCTCAATCCCGCACGGGGTGGCCACAAACAAACTGCCTCCATGTCGCTCTGTCCCCCGCCATTTCACTACCCCGCTCCCAACTCACACCCCCCTCTCTCATGTACCTCTCCACTCCATCCCTTCATCTCATCCTTGGCTTCCCCCTCCCTCTCACCCCCTCCACCTCACTCACATACACTCTCCTCGTCAGTCTTTCACTCTCGGCGGGATGTTATGGAGATTTATTATTATTATCAGTATCGTCATCTTCTTCTTCACTATCATCATTATTATCTGCATTATTATTATCAGCATCATCTTTTTCTTCACCATCATCATCAGCATTATTATTATTATTATTATTATTATTATTATTAACACTGCCATCATCGTCATGAAAATCATCCTCCTAACTTTAATTCAAATAGAAAAAAAATTGGGTAAGAAATGGAAAGGATAAAGAAAAAAAAAAAAAAGGAACAAAATTATACATGAAAATCACCTTCACCATCATCATCACCATCACCATCATCATCATCATCATCTGAATTCTAGTCCTTTCAATGAGGTTTTGTGGCCAACATAATCCTATAAAATGGCTTAAACAAAATCTACATCTAAAGGAAAACAAAAATAAACTAAAAGGTACCTATGCGAGGGGATATAGAGGCGATGATGATGAAGCTGAAGAAACCGACTGATGATGATGATGATGATGATGATGATGATGATGATGATGATGATGATGATGATCCACTCAACTATAAACACAAATCAGAAATAAAAATCACTACACAGAGCTACTATACAATCCTTTAAAAAACATAATAATAAACAAATAAATAATAATAACGATAAAAACAAAAATAATAATACAAATAAATCTACATTGACAACAAAACAAACTGGAACTAAAGGTACCTGTGTGGGGGGATGCAGAGGAACTGGACAAAAATTTAAATGTGGAAGGCATGGTGGGGGACCAGGGGGTGACGCCCGCAGACATACCTAGTCCCTCTACCTTGGGAAGAATCGGAATCTCAATCTTCATGCGGGGCGACTCACTAAGCTTCACCTCCACTGTGCGTTTGATCTCAGTCGTACGTTTGGCTTCAATCGGTCGTTTCACCTCCACCGGGCGCTTCGTTTCAACCGGCTTCACTTCCATGGTACACTTCACTTCAGCAGGCTTCACATCTGGTTCCATCTTCACCTCAGTCTTCTTTACCACAGGGGTCTTGGTGGTTGGGGTAATGGCAGCCACATTTTTAACCTCCTGGGTCTTGCTTGCCTCGGCAGGGTCAAGGATGGGAGGCTTCTCATCAGGAGTTGGTTTTTCTTCTTTGATCTGGTAAAGGGAAGTTGAAATACGAAGAAGAAAACTGTATGCCTATGAGATTGTTCCCTCCAAGAAAAAACAAAAAACAAAAAAGGTAAGAGAGAGAGCCAAGAGAGAGATCTAGTAAAATCAAGAGGATATATGGAGATGAAAACTGTACAGTATCAGTGCAGTAAAAGCTGTCACATCTGAACATCTAATTTTCAAAAACCTTTACTTTCCAAAATGTTACTTCGCACTATATCAAGGTTTTGGTATCCACGTCCTCACACAATCAATGTTCTTTAGTAGACACATATAAGAACAGGTAATAAATTACTAATGTACGGTACGACACTGAGCAGACCATCCACAGTACCCTATACTGTTTATTACATGATTTTCCCACACATTACATTATGATTCCACTTTCCAAATTATTTCATTTTCCATAAAGCATTTTTGGTTTAAGAGTCTTCTGTACTGTGTTACTATAAATGTTGTTGTTGTGGTCCCAAGTTCAACTAAACATGAACCCAGTGGACTGCAGGCTGAAGCTGCCCATTGCCCTTCTACACTCCATCATTTTAATTTGGGGAGGGGAAAGGGGAGAGCTGAGAGACACTGTATAACCATGCACTCCACCATTCCCTTATTTAAGCATGAATTGAGGGACATTTATATAACCAATCACCTCCACCTCTTGGCTATATTTCCATCAACACATGAAGGCAATCCTCTCCCATACCTACTATAAACAAACTACAGGTATAAAGTTCAATGTTGCCTCCCTCAGGGTTTGAAGGCAGGGCAGTTTTTCCAGGTGTCTGCCAGTTTTGCTTGCCCTAACTATCCAGGATACATTCGGTACACTCTCCCACCCCCTCCATTCTGCTTTTCTTGTTCTACTCAGTTCCCTCACACAAATCATCAAAGTACTGCACTGCCCAGCATAATGTGGCAAAGTAAGCACCAACATACTTCAGATTTCATGGCACAAAATGGCATACTTTGAAAATGCTTAATGTGAGCACCAACACACCAGATTTCAGTTAAAAAAAAAAAATGGCTGACTTCAAAAATGCTTAAATCATATATTTTTTTTTTTATGAAAGAAGGAACCAAAGGCCACAGGCCTGCATACTGTTCCTTCCAAGAAAAAGCAGAAACAATACAAAAGAGAGCCAAATTCAAGATCCGTTCAATTCGAGATGAAAATCCCAAACAGAAAAGTAGTTCATATTCATAACACATGTACAAAAATCTCAAGAGGGTAAATAAAAAGATATAGAACATCACACACCTCTGGAGCTCCAACATCCTGATCTGGTTCCTTTTTTTCCTTGACTGGCAACGGCTTCACTGTCTCTTTGAAGTCAGTTTCTTGACTCTGGGAACTTATAATTTCTGAAAACAAATAAGGAAGAGCATAACTACACTACACACAGAAATGACAAGATACAAGAACAGTACTGATATCGTACATATGGTTTATAAAGGCTCCAGCAGGCTTGCATGTGTCAGCCTTGGTCACCTAATGGCGGTTCTCCACACTGCTCAATCTCTGGTAGCCTCCCTATTCAGTCTCTTATCCCTGAGGTCACATTTTATGACTTCGTCCCAGGTCATTTTCCATCTGTCTCTCGCAACCCTAGTCCCCATGTTCACTCTTCTCACTTTCTGCACCCAACTGCCATCCTTCATCCTCTCCACATGCTCAACCATCTCAATCTACCCCTCCTCATCACAGCACCAATACACTCCAGTCCCATCCTTCCTCATCACAACACCAATACATTCCAGTACTATCCTTCCTCTCCATATGCCCAAACCATCTCAATATACCCCTCCTCACAACACCAGTACACTCCACTCCCATCCCTCCTCTCCACATGCCCACACCAACTCAATCTACCCCTCCTCATCATCAGTTAGAAAAAGAATATGGTACTGCAACACAACAAGCAATCCTTACCTTTCATGCTCTTCACAGAGAAATCAAACTTCTCAATCTCACAAGGCAGTCCAAACTCTTCTTTGTAGCGGTGGATGTCGTTCTTGTTCCTAATTTTCTTGCCATCCGGTCTGTAAAAACAAGAAAATTAAAGTCTACTCTGAAAGTACAGTACTTACTATGGACTACAAAAAGTAATGACATATTGAGAGTACGGATCATGAAAACTGTGTGAAAATAACTTTGAATGTAAATACGGAAGGGAGAACAGAAAGGCAGAAGACTTGCAATGAGGTCTTGAAAAATTACTTCAGTCAAGTAATTTATAAGGGATGTTGCCGGAGATTAAGAAGCAAATCAAGCCAACGGCAAATGAACAAGGCTGACCATGCAAGGCTGTACACCCACTAAAAAAATATTTGATGCCCTTGTGGTGTGATACATTATGACACACTGACCAAGGACTCTGAAATACCGACACTACCAAACACTGTTTCATTTTTACAAATAATTTCAAAACTCATCACACCCAGAGGTACTGAATAATTTTTTAGTGGGTGTACAATGTTTTTCAAAATTAAATGCAGGTCACAATTTAAGTATGGGTTGTGTTGTGAAATATTATAGGTTTTTCTGTGCAACAAGTTCATCATTTAATCCTGTGTTGCCCCATGAGAAGTGTAGAAGCCCGGGGCTAGGCAAGTTGGTCCTGACATTTAAGATGAGAGTGGCCAGCCTCGCTCATCCCTGAGTGGCATTACGTGAGCAATAAACCCTAACCACCTCTTGGAAATAAACCGACACAGGCTCAATCCGGCTGGAGTGCCTTAATTACCCACAACACCACCAGGCGCTATAATTTGGTTATATGGTTACCACCCAGCGTGGTAAGTGGCTTCCTGGTGTACAGGAAACCATTTGGCTTGTCAACCATTGTAGAGTCACCCATAGACAGAAAGGAGAGGAAAGAATGAAGGAAAGGTTAACTAATGCAAACAGTCTTATCTACACAGTGGGCAATGGAGCTTTAATATGCAATTTTTCTGTAAAACTCTATATATACTGAGGATTTAATAATGGAGAATGTCAAAAAGGTGACTTAAATAATAACTTATTGCGCAGTACTGGTATGTGTAGTTGAGGTGTTATTGGTAGATGTAGCTGGGGGGTTACTGGTAGGTGTAGAGAGAATGTGTCTGTTTACTCAATATGGAGCATTCAAGCGTACATATTACACTATAGGGATCATGTATTTTATGTTTAGCAGGTAATTAAGGCGCTCCAATCAGGCTGAGCCGGTGCAGGTTTATATCCAAGGGGTGATTGGGGTTTATTGCTCACGTAATGCCACTCGGGGATGGGTTAGGCTGGTCACGCTCATCTGTATGTCAGGACCAACTTGCCTAGCCTCAGGCTCCTACACTTCTCATGGGGCAACACAGAATCAGATGATGTATATACAGTAGGCGCGGAAAGTATTGACGTTTTTTTGCCGACGTCATTCTTTTTCGAGTTAAGTGAAGTAGGGTCAATACTACCCTCCCCTGTGATGCGAAATGAGCTGACGCTTTTTCAACGGGAGCTGGCAACCCTGCTTGATAGGTTTGGCACCACAGGAGCAGGCTCAGTAATGTTTGGGCAGCCACAGGAGGAGGATTGTCTCTGTGTGTGATGCACCACGAGGGCATGTTTTGACTCAAATAACACAGTTATTTGGTTACCTACCACATTCTCATCATGCCTAAAGTAACCACAAGCAAGGACAAACGTGTGGAAGTGATTACTTTATACAAAGCTGGCCACAAACTCCCATTTATTGCAAATCAGATGGTGTTAGACTGAGGACAGTGCAGAGACTGGTGAAGCGGTTCAAGGACAGTGGGGAGGCCATTCCTCCCACTCCACTTCCCAAGCCTGGGAGACCTCGTAAGACAACCTTCAGGACCCGTCAGCTGATCTCAAGGCAAGTTAGCAAGGATCCAAGGCTAACAGCACGGGATTTAAAAGAAAAGAACCCACAGTTGCTGGCATATGTGTCTGTCAGAAGTGTGCAGCAGCTGTTGCATGATGATCTGGGCTACAGGAGTTTTTGTGCTCGTAAAAAACCACTGCTAACTGCACTTCAGAAGAAAAAGAGAGTAAATTTTTGTAATATCTTGCCTGGAGTGAGGAGCAATGGAAAACTGTGCTTTGGAATGATGAGTCAACATTTACTGTCACTGGTACCCTTTCATCACGAGTGTACCGCAAACCAGGCAGTGACCCCCTGGATCCTAAGTACACTTCCAAGTTTGTTAAATACCCAGCCTCACTCATGGCTTGGGGCTGCTTTACATATTATGGTGTTGGTAGGTTGGTAATTCTACCTGCAAATGAAAAAGTGAACCAGAACAATTATTTGGAGCTCTTATGTGATGTTTTAAGTGACTCTTTTGATAAAACCAAGGCAAGAGTATTTATGCAAGATTCTGCCCCTGCACATGTTGCAAAGTCAGTGAAACAGTGGCTAACAGACTGTGAGGTTCCCTTTATTCAAGATTGGCCCGGAAACAGCCCAGATATCAATCCCATTGAGAATTTATGGGCGCACATGAAGCGGCAGCTGCATAGTATGGACACATCATCTTTGCCTAAACTTGAGGCTGCAGCTATGGAGCAGTTTTAGTCCGTCTGTCCTGCAAAACTACGCCATCAGTCTCCCCAGACGCCTTAAGAAGATAATAAAGGTGAAGGGGAATGCCAGTAAATACTAAATTCAATGGTGAGTGTTAATTTATTTGTTTCTCCTTGCTAACCACAAGAATGTTTTCTTTTTTTAAGATGGCGTCAACACTTTCCACGCCTACTGTATGTATATAGTTTCGGGCAATGGAGAGTAAAGGATGAGACAATGCTGGATTTTTTTTTGTTTTCAAGGAAGAAGTGGAAGACCAGAAGCCCACATGATTGTTCCCTCCAAGAAAAAATAAGAACAAAATAACAGCCAAATTCAAGATCCATTCATTTCAAGATGCCTGGAGAGCCTGTGTTTCAAAGACTGGAGGTCATAGGCAGTAAGACTGAGTGAATCTATATCAGGACAGCTTCAGGTAATACAGTATATGGTAACAGACTGGACGATTTGGTACGAATAGACAACTAAATAGTAACTATTGTAAACATACGCAATGTAGTACATATCCCATTTGCCGGCAGTGGTCCCGTGAATCCTTCGGCTGCAGCATTTCATCCACCCACCCTCCATCTTGGCTGTAACTGTGTTGGGAGCTGAAGGGGTGTCAAGATTAGTATGTATCAACCACATTTTCACTTTACTCAACCAAGTATCTCTATGAATACCACTAGAAGTGACCATTCCCACACTCCAGCTGAGGCTGTCTGGTCTGTCTATCTATCTATCTCAACCAGCAACTTAATGAGGCATCATAGTGTACAGTTTATATTTATATGGTATCAATACAACAGCAACATTCCATCATAAAGCAGAGGCCTTAGATAAAATAAAATAAAATGAAGCCATGTTTTATTGCAAGAGGTATTTGTACTGGGGTTGCCAAAGGTAAGGCTGATGTTTCTATGGACTGGATGCTACACTACAGACCTGAGCCAGCTAATTTCTGGAAGTTACCAGCACTTGATGAAAACTGTTGGAAGAAAAGAATCCATGATGCGTAACAGTACTTGTGAGTGTGATTCCCATTTTAGACTTTCTTAATAGTGCCTGAGTTTCATGTCTAAGAGTGGAGATACTGGAAATGAGACTGGAGTGTACTGGTGTCGTGATGGGAAGGGGTAGACTGAGTTGGTCTGGGCATGTCGAGAGGATGGAGGATGACAATTGGGTGCAGAATCTGAGAAGTGTGGACACTGTGGGTGGGACTGTAAGAGGTAGACTGAAAAAGACGTGGGACTAGGTCAAACAGTGTGACCTCAAGGATATGGGACAAAATCAGAAGGCTGCCAGAGACTGAGCAGCATGGAGAACTGCCATTAGGTGTCCAAGGCTGATGATTGCAAGCGTGTTGGAGCTTTCATAAACAATACGAAACAAAACCCAACAAAATCTCACTCAGATACAAAATAAAGTACTTACAAAGAGAAGACGTGGTAGCAGGGCCATCCGGAGGGGCATCAGGAGGGTCCACTTTGCTGACGGGTGGGTCCTCCTCCACACTGGTGCTGGCTACTGATTCCCTATGCCTCAATCCCTTAATCGGAGCCCTGCCCTTCCTCCCATGAACCCCTCGGCCCAGGTGGGATCGCTGGGAGTGGCGCTTGGTGTGGTACGAGAATTTTGGGGACACCAGGGATTCATACTTTCTGCTGTGGTACTGTTGTGGGGTGAGAAAGAGATTGATTTCATTTTAATACTGGAAATGTAACTCATGATAGAAGGAAGGAAGGAAGAAGGGATGACTGGATGGATGGATGGAAGAAGGAGGAAAAGAAAGAGGGATGAATGGATAGAAGGAAGGAAAGAAGGAAAGATGGATGGATGGATGAATAAAAAATGAATGAATGAATACAGATAGATTGACAGATAAATATAAATAGACAGATAGATAGACAGAGGTAAGGATCCTCGGTATTCCCCTCTTTCCACTTAAAAATTGCTAAAGAGTTACCGGTCACAAATACAGCTAAACATTAAACAAAACGACTTACCTCATATTTACGTTTCTTTCTGAGGGACTGGAAGAGCTCCTCCACTGCAGCTTTCCTCTTGGGCTTCCTCTTCTGCTCAATAATTTCAACATCAAAAATGCTCTTCCTCACAGGCGATGTTGTGGCTTCAACCTCCGACAATTCTTCTGCTGAAATTAAGGACACAGTAGGAATAAAAATCAAAGGGACTTATTCTTCTATCTATCTATATATTTATCTATCTATCTACTACTGAGGGCCTTTATGCAATTCATGAGGAGATTTGAGGGTTAGTACTGCATTATTAGTAAATCCCTTTTACTGGTATTTGTATTGGCTTTTGTATTATTAGGAAGAATATCATGAAGTCTACCTATCTATCCACCTACAGCCAGATGCCTCAATCCCATAAGGGGTGGCCTCAAACAAATCACCTCCATGGTGCCCTGTCCCCTTGCCATTACGTTGCCCTCCCTCCAACTCACACCCCTTCTCTCACATACCTCTCCTAGAGCAATAAGAAAAAACATGAGAGAGACATTACCACACAGAAAGGGTTAATAATGACGATCCTAACCTTTGGCTGGAATGATGCTGGGGTCGGGCTCAGGTGTGGATCCGCGAGAGTCGGTGGAGCTGGCGGAGGTGGCAGCAGGGGAGAGCAGTGGTGTGTCCTCCACCTCATCCCCACCACCCTACCACAAAACACACTGTCAAATTTGCTCCACCACATTGTAAAATCTACTCCACCACACTGTCAAATCTACTCCAACACCTGCCACAAACCATACTGCAATAATCTGATACACACTGCTGACCACTTCATATATTACACAGCCAGTCACTAAACACACACACACACACACACACACACACACACACACACGCACGCACACACACACACACACAGTATCACATATAGTACACAGACAGTCATTCAAAAAGGTAAAAATAAAAATGAAGGCTGCTAAATGTGTAAAAATCCTTTGCTAAATTCAATATCGACAGATACCTTTGATTCAAGTTTTGTCATGGTGGCAGCACGGACAACCTTGGTGACCCCATCAAAAAACAGGACTTCATACTGATCTGAAATGCCACAAAAACTATTATTATATTATTTCAGAACATGTACTGTACTTTCAGAATGGACTATGCAATTTCTGATACAGTAATTATACGTGGATGGATGGGATGAAGTCTTGTATATGAATGAGGGTGGTGTGAGACACGGGGAGGGCAGACTGATGGAGAAGGACAGGGTAACATGACAAAATCTATTCATGGCCACCCCCTCCAGGATTAATGCACCAAGATACAGATATGTAGATAGAATTTTATAACACAATACATGAAAGTGTGAAAAGCCATGGATGGATGGATGGATGATTGATTGATTGAATGAATGAATGAATGAATGGATGGATGAATGGATGGTGGGAGGGAGGAAGGGAGGGAGGGAGATAAGTCACACATCTACAGTCACACATCTACAGTATTAATTCCTGAATAGTTTTGAAATTTTTGCTTCCATCTCACAAATATAAATCCATCTACACTTTAAAGGAAACACGGAGGGAAAAAAAGGTTCTCCCTTGATCCATGCATCACTAAATCCTGGCACTGGAGAGGGACAACTTAACCTCCTCCAGCTCCCTTGCTATCCCTCCAAGAGAAAACTGTGGACTGCTGGGAAAGAGCAGTTTCAGCTTGCAGTCTACCGAGTTCATGTCCGGGTGAGCTAGCAGCCCATCAAAGCAACAAATAATTAATACAAGGGCTAAGATAATTATACTAATTTATTTTTATTGAGGCAAAGATGCACTTGACAGGTTGGTGGTGATTGGCTGAATGCTTCAAGTCCGAATAACATCATTGTATTTCAGATACAGTAATTACTAGGTTTTAATTCGCATTACCAGTAATTATTTGAAATACAATTATGTTTTATCGGACATGTTGCATTCAGCCAGTTATCAACAACCTGTCCAATGCATCTTCACCTCGATAAAAAAAACTGAGTATGCTGTACAGTAGTTCAAAAATTTTGGATATGAATAATCCGTTGTCTTCTCCCGAATGGTATTATGTGATCAATATGGCATCATTACTCCCTAGATGATAACTGTTATGAGCTGCATCTGTTCACACCACCAAGAGTCCATTACAGCAGGTTTCCTGGAATACGATATGGGAAACCACTTTTGTCACTCAAGGTACAGTCAGTTGAAGGGAGCACTACATCTGAGAACATAAGTTTTGCAGAGTTACTCAGCATACTCAATTAACGGTGACTCTAAACTAAGTGAGTGGATGGTACATTATGATTCCAAACTAAGTAAGTGGACAGTACATTTTAATTCTAAACTAAGTGGATAGTAAGTTATGATTCTGAGTGGACAGTAAGTTACGATTGTAAACTGAGTGAGTGGACAGTAAGTTATGACTGTAAACTAAGTGAGTGGACAGTACATTATAATTCTAAACCGTGTGGACAGTAAGTTATGATTCTAAACTAAGTGAGTGGATAGTAGCTTGTATAATCTAAGCCTACGAAAGAGTACCAGGCACAATTCAGTACAATTTACTTTCTACAGAGTACAAGGTTTAAGGAACATACCATCGGGAAGGACACGAGTAACCTTGGCCTGGTACCGCTTGCCATCAGCTGACCATCGGGCACTCACACGCTCACCCACATGAAACTGACCCCCACTCTTACGCTCCTTCCTGGTGGTGAAGCTTTGTTCGTAACTATGCTTGCTGGTTAATAAAAATTCCTTGTCATACATGCTGTTTTCTGTCTTCACATTTTTTGGCTTTCTTTTTTACTCTTTAACTGCACAAGAAATTACAGGAAAATGTCTATTAAACCCTTCAATTCAAATCACTCTTCCTTCCCACTTTGATAAAATCCTGCTTTAGTTAATTACTGCTACTGCCAGACAATTTTCTTCAGATCTGTCTCTACCAACATAACCCTCAGAGTTACCCTCAAACTCAGTCAACACACCTATTTGAACTTCGCACCAATGGACGGATCCTGGTGGAGTCCATCTTCAGCCATTCGTCAAATCTGTTGGACCACCGCTCATAATGAACAAGGATGTCCAGCTCACCCCAGTCCACCTCCACTATCTTGCACTGGTACCTGAAATTATGGGGGGGGGGGGGGAATGGTTAGATGTTGGAAGAAATCATTCTGTGTTTACTTTTCCTTGGACCTGATTTTTGTACTCACTCACACTCTTCTAGTTAGTTGATCATTCTCCTTCCTCCCCACATGGCCAAACTACAAGTAATTTAATAATTTAACAAGAATATTCATAGTACAGTACTCCTAAACAAAGCCCCTTTACACTCACCAGTTGTTGTCCCGAGACTCAAGCACCTCCAGTCTAGCCCCAGGTACAAAGTCAATGCCAGGTTTATACACGTGCAGTTGTCTGGCCATGGCGTTGGCGTGAACAATGTCTGCACGGCTGACTAGCAGGTCAGCCTTACTCTGTGGATGTAGTTTATATATCAATACTTTCCAATATGGCATTTTACTGCTTTACAATATGACTTACTAACATGTTGGCCTTACTCGGTGGATGTAATTTATATCAATACAGTAATTAACAATGATTACTGCATCAGCAAAACACCAACATATGGCAACACAGATACAGTAAACTCCTTTACTGCAGACCCATTTAAGGAAGACTTCCGTTAAGTTGGAAAAACAGAGGGAGACAATTCCAAAGTAATTAAATACTGTATAGTCCTATGCAAGGCACCAAATGATGGTCCCAAACCTTTTTGATATTCTAGCTTCTTCTCTTGGTGATTGAACAAAACACTGGGTAAATTTTATGGTGAAAAGTGAGATGGTAAGCAAGTAACCTGCTACATTAAGGTGCCATACGATAAACTTACTGTATGGTGGAGAACCTGTTATGATGGACACCTTTCCCATCCAGTTAGTCTGCCTTCAAATGGTTTTACTGCACTTGCATTTCATAAATAAATACATTCAGTAGGATCAGGGTGCTGGAAAGCATATTATATCTTAGGGGAACAACATTTTGAGCATCAACTGTGTTCATTATCATGTTAAAAATTCCTGTTCTTATAATGTTGGTTAAAGATCTTCCAACGGGAAACAATATTCACACTGACTTCATAATCGTAAACATACAGCTGCACTTTCCTGTTTGATTATTATTATATTCTTTTTTTTACTACAAATTAACTTCAGTCTGTTTCCTAGTGACAACCGCTAAGTCTGAATGATTAGAGAGAAAAAAAGGCAAAACTAAAAAAAATAAATAAATAAATAGGGTCTTTCATCTCTCTCTCTACCGCCCATTTCATATTTTACGTTCCATCACTGCTGTACAAAAAACCTAATATAAAACACATCATTATACTGTACAAATAAAACTCACTTTGTCTTTATTGGGTGCAAATCCCAAGAAATCCTCCTCCTGCTTTGATGACTCTCCTGACTTACTGCGGTCAGCCCTCTCACCCTTGGGAGTGGGAGGAGCTGCAAAATGTAACTTATAGTCACACAATACTATACAGACACTGGTATGAATGTGAGGAAATTTTTTAGCACTGTACCCATTCCATTTCCTAATCACAAATAAGGTTGAAATGATACTGATCATTCATTCATCCATCATCCAATACTTCACTGCTCTTTTAATACGTATAAGCTACCCTCTTTCTACAGAACAGTTGCTTTCCCATGAGTCACCTAATTACATTACTTAAACAATTACCAGTATTCTTAACCCTTCCCTTGGAATTACAACCTATATGGGTCACCCAGATGGGATGCCTTAATCCACAAGACAACCAAACATCCATCTATTGGTTATATGTTATCACCCACTATTAAAGAATAACCTTAATGTATACTAATATCATTATCATCATCATCATTATACCCACTTAATTGTAGGGTGAGGCAGGAGCCAGAAACACAGAAAACAAAGAAGTTGGAAAACCTTGACCATCCTGACCAGTGATATGGGCCACACAGTCAGTCACATACCATTTAAACCTTCAAGAAGAAATCTGTTGGTCAATGTTTTACATAATCTGTTGGAATGTTTTATACCTGGTGTCACATGAAGCTGCTACTGTGCTACTGTTCATAGAGGGTAACAGACAGAATAAAATACAGACACATTACAATGACGGTATAGTGAATTGCTCACAATCTGCTCCTGCTGAAACTGAAGCTGGAAAAGGTAATGACATCATAGTCTGGTTAGGTGCATTTGTCTCTCTGGGGTGGACAATCTGGCAGCTAAATGTCTTGTAGGGGCTTGTAAAAGATGTCTGGCTGTATGTTTTGGATGGCTGTGGTAGCATTGTTCTGTAGAGAGGTATTTTATGATATACTGATATATGGTAATTAGGATGTCTGCTTATCCTTCATACAAGGAATTGTTCAATCACTGTTCAGTAAGGCTTCATATGGTGAAGGCGAGTTTTTTGATACATGAATATTTGTTAGTCTTTAAAAATTTGCTGCTGTTGTGATCTGGAGTACCCACAAATTTCACTACAGAATGCTTCCACTCGGTCTTAAGTGAAGGCAGAGAAAAAGGAGTGCTTTGAGAGCATGAGTGAGGTGTGTGAGGATTTGGTGCCCTGGAGGCCTTTCTCTCAGGGCCATGCCCTGTTTGGAGGATTCCAGGAAGGTGCAAGGCATTGAAGATGATGATGATGATGATGTGTTCCCTTCCTTAATGATCCATTTGATCTCTGTGGTGGTTGCACTTGACTGACCACTGTCTGCACGGAGGGAAGGCGGTGGCTCGATTGGTAGAGGTGGCTTGCAGTCCTGACGGACCCAGGTTCGAATCCTCACTGGGGCAGGGAACAGTTTAAGGATTCGAATTTCATTAAAAATCAGGCTTTACTGATCTACCAGAAGACCCGCCGACATGTAAAAATACCCCCACTAATACCAATACACCAGTCCTGTATGAGACAGCCCTAGCATGTATTCAATATGGACGGTGGGTGTTAGCGCCGAAGTGGTGACATGTAGAGGTGTTGGTATGTAGGACTGCTGGGCCTTGATATCAGGCTGTGAAGCCTATGCCCAGTGTCAGACACATAAAAAAAAAAAAAAATGTGTTTTACACGTTGGGCAGGTGTATGTGCAGTACATGCGCCAGGACTGGTATCATCTTCAGTTTGGATAACTAAGATTGATAGGCCAGAGCATTTGCTGACCCTCAGGTGGTGAGAGAGTTGAATGAAGTCTGCACAACCAGACAGCTATGCCACCTGGGTACATCCATGCCACCATGTGATGGCATTTCCTTCCCTCAACCTCAAACTTGTCCACACACATTCCTTTCCATCACTGTGTTTGATGCAGGAGAGGGACACCTTCATGTGTGCACCAATATAACCTGGCAGCTCAACTGCCTGACTTTACAAACAGCCCTCAACTTACTCCCTATCCATTAAAAGGAAGATGGTGAGCCATGAGAGAGGGGCAACTTCAGTCTGCACTCCATCAAGTTCACCTTCAGTCAGCCTGAGGTCACAGTCACCATCACCACCACACCATTTACATTCTCTCTCTCCGTACTGTACTAAGCGGACTGTCTTTTACCTTATCAAAACTTTACTCCACATTTTTTCAGAAATCATTACTTTTGCTTGTTTGTCTGCCATCTGTGTTCGATGTTGCCTGATGGGTTCGTGTGATAGCATTCCTCTTAGCTGTGTTCTGGACTAGTTCTCTTTGAAGCACTCACCACCTAATCCAACTGTTTCTCATCCTACCTGCTCTGTGCACTCCACACATTCCTTAAAAGTCTCTTTTTTCATGGTTTTTAATACTGAGTTTACCCCCTTGTTGATAGCTGGGGTATAATGAACTTTTACTGTGGCTTTAACAGTTTCAGCTGCAAGATACAAACGATCCTCAATTATTAACTTTCCTCAACATATACTCCATTAGTACTTATTTTAGCCCCGCCAGTGTTACTGCTTAATGCAGTACTATTACAGTATCAGCAACAGGCAATCACCCATTATCCCCTTCAAGGAGTACAGGTCCAAAGGCAAGTTATCCAAGACCTGAACCCTTTCAAAGACACCGACCAATGACTCAGTACCATTACACATTTACATATACATACAATTCTTAACATGTAGGTCTTTTCATTTAATAACAGCTCTGCAACCTGCTTGATCCCCTAACTTGGAGGCCATCACACTGGATCTCCTCCCATGTCTTCCTCAGTCTGCCTCTGATTACCCATCTCCCCACATTCATACCTGTGACCCTCCCCTGCCAGCAATCCACCATCCTCAAATCATCCTATGACAACAGGCAACTAATTCATGTGCACATATGAATATATCCATTAATCTCCACTTAATGCAATACCCTACCTAAATCTTGAGAAATAATGAAAATCACTGCCTACTCCATACCAAATGACACTGAAAAATTCCAATACATCTTCTGAGAATTGGTAATTGCTAACTTTCACACATTCCTTCCTGGAATGTGCCTCTTTCTCACAAGCACACTCCACTGAGCTACTCACAGTGTAACAATCTAAGCATCTAGAACAATAATACACAACAACCTATGGACAATGTCGTACCAGCTTCCATCTGCTGAGCCAGATGGATCCTGATGATGATGATTCATTTAGGTTTGGAAAAAATCGGAGTTGCTTTCTCTTACAACACAAAAAGTTGTCACAGAAGTAATATTATAGCTACTGACAGTATGGTGCACTTAAAAGACGTATAAACTTACTTACCAAAGACTAAAGAAATTTGGGGGAAGCCAGGATTCTTTTGACCTGAATGATGTGAATGTGTGGCCTATTTTACTGGATATACATTAGATATTCTGCTTAAGTACTTTCACTGTTTCTGGATCCTCACTTCATCTTTAGGTGGGAATATGCATCATGACAATGTTGGTTTCTCATTCAAAGGATGTCAGAACCTACAATCATCCAAACTACTTTCACACTCATGAACTCATCTATAAACAAATGGATTCGACAACGGAAAAATTTAAAAAAGGGTTTAGACATAACTTTCACTAACCCATCACTTTCAGGGTGAGGGAGAGTGTGCGATTTCCTAATCTGAACAAAATCATCTCAATGTTGACTACAGTAAAATTAAAATATTCTGAGACTGAAGGATGACTATACTCTTTTCACTGTACCTAGCCCTACAACTGCTGTATCTCCATCTTGCATGCTCAGTTGTAACTTCATTCTCACTACATACACTACACTAAGCCATGAAGAAGTGCTATGGAAAGGATGTAGAGCTGCAGCATTGTCTTTTTCTGCAATTTAGCTCTGTAGAATGAACTGCAACAGGATGTAAACATGAAACAAGTTGACATGAACAAAATACAGAACTGAAGTGCCAAGTATGGAGCAAAAAATGAATAATGAACTGTGCAGGCAAATCAGTGAAACCAAATAAGGTGTGCAAGTGAAACCTCAGATTATTCAACAACAAATGAAAGGTTCTTCGATGTTTCTTGACATGCAGAAGAGCTTTCATATGTGCAAAGGAGTGAATTTATTACTGAAGGAATTTAGTACTGAAACACTTGGTCAAAACTGAAACTCTGGCAAAAGCACAGACCCTGAGTGAGATGACGAGGTTTCACTGTGCTGCCTTTAAATCTGGCTGGAAAGTTTGATTTTTACCTCTGGGAGAAATGCAACTTTTTACCTTCAGATGAAACTGTTTTGTAACCTTCAGGAGAAATGAAACACACTGGGGTAAAGCTTTGTGGCTGTATTTTTTGTAACCAAGTCATTTTTATATGTGCAATTTTACAAGTGACAAGTACTTCATCATTTAAGTTTCTACCATGGAACCAGAACTAAGAAATATAGCCATGACCCTACAGAGTGAAACCTTGTTAACTCAAGCTCAGTTCCATAACAACTGATATAAAACAAACAGAAGAGAAGAAGATTTACAAAAGAAAAGGTACGACAGTCTTTTTTTTTTCTTCTTTTTTTACCTACGGTTTGATCAACTATTTATGAAGTCCAGTTCATACAAGGAGGTCAACTGTACAAGTTTGAACTTAGACTTTGTAGCTACAGGTGATTAGTTCCTCTCACCACCGACCGTCCCTTGGCTAAAACAGGTAGGCTTCGTATTCTTAAGTGGCTTTGGAGGTTTCCTAACACCTCTCCCTTAGCAATTTATTCTGCACTTTACACCTCAATAAATTCTTGCATGTTATTGATGCAAACTATGTCCATTTTAAAAAGATATAAATAACATACAAGAGGCGTAACGGGGAAAATAAATCCGTTAAGGAGGAGGTGCCAAGAAACCTCCCACGCCACCCAGAACACGGCCACGGATGTCTGAGTCTATCCACCGTCCCTCGGCTAAAACAGGTATACATCAAAGTCCATTAGGTCGCTCAGACTGAAATCGAGATCTGGAATGTCACTCTCAAACGTACTTCCCGTAAACGACTGCTTCCTGGGACGGCCCCGCTGCCTCTTCGCCGGAGGTGGACCCACATGGTCATCCGAGGGATCCACCTGGGGGCCGCCAGATGGGGTTGTGCTCCCTGCAGTGGTGAGACGGAGGCTCGTGTCCACCTCCATGCTGCCCACGCTGTCCAGATCCCCCAGGGCCTCCTCCAATGCCTCCTCTAAGTCCAATATTGGCTCCAGGCGCTCCTCTTCTTCACTGTCTACCGGGCAGCCACTAGACAGGCTGCAACATAAGGCCTTATGGAACTCACAGTACAGTACTTACCTGCAACTTCCACCACACCCAACAACACAACCTGCCCTCATTATAAGGCAAGGATGGGTTTCAAAATATCAACTTCTTCCAGCCACTTGGTGGTGGTGTTGCTGCTGCTGTGGCCCCAAGCTCATTTAAACATGAACCTAGTGGACTGCAGGCTGCAGATAACCTCCTGCAGAATACCACCCTCCCTTCAAAGCATAGCGAGGGAGTTATGGGACATCTGTAGAGCTGAACAGCAAAGGTACCCAGTTATACTGCTGTCACTGTGTGGAACCATCCATCCCCAGCACCAAACAGGGAACTGGAAAATCAACTTAATTTAACCTAGTAGGCTGCCTATAACAAGGACTTTTTATACTGTCTTTAGAACGTTTTCTTTTTTAAAGTCAAAACTATGTTACATTATTAACAATTCTGAGCAGGTGAGGTGGCTAACTTCCCTGGAAAACTTTTGTAGCTTCACATGATTATCAATGGTTTACTAAATCAGCCATTAAAATAAAAATTATTGAAGAGTAGTACTTACACAAAAACTGATGTCTCCATGTACAACTGACTCTGCCTTACTTAACTTAAACTCTGCCTTACTTAAATACAGTAACACTTACAAACCACATAATATATCACTGTTGTTTAAGAAAGCTTAATCTACATTAAAATGCATAACATTCTCAACAAATGTATCATACTGGTATATTAAAACTACAACTTAGGCCTAAAAAAAAAAAAGCATGTGTAACAAACTCAGATTATGCTTTGAATGGCACAACGGAAGACTGTACAAATGAATAACAAAGTACTTTACATATGGGCTATTCAACTTTTAAGAGAGATTCACTGTAAATCATGCTACGTAAATTATAACCTTGCTGACTTATTACACATCAAACAGACACTTATAATCCAATTTCATCAACACATGCTGGGAATCTTGTTGGCTCTGGTGTCAAACCAAAATCAGCCACATAATAAGCTTGATCATTGGTGTTGGCTTGGGCCGTTTTGATATTCTGCTCTGATATTGTTTACACTAATATATCTTACATTAATTTAGCTACACTCTGCTGACTCTACCAACAGACAGTCCCCAGTTAAAGCTGCTTCATTATTAACTCTCATCACCAGACAGATGAATTTCGTATGGAAGAGTGTACGACCCGTGTTTGGCACTGTTTTTTGTTATCCCCTGGTGAAGAGCAGAAGGTGAGACATGTGAACGTCAAGGGCAGAGTTGCGAGAGGTGGGGGGGAATTATGTCATGGAATGTAACCTCAGAGATAAGGGACTGAATAGCGATGCTGCCCGAGATTGAACAGTGTTTCGTTTCGTTTCGTTTTTGAAGGCTCCAACATGCTTGCATGTGTCGGCCTTGGTCACCTAATGGCGGCTCTCCACGCTGCTCGACCTCTGGCAGCCTCCCTGTTCAGTCCCTTAACCCTCAAGTCACACTTCATGACCTCGTCCCACGTCCTTCTGGGTCCACCCCTCCCCCAATATTAACACTTCTCATCCTCTGTACCCAATTATCATCCCCCATCCTCTCCACATGTCCAAACCACCCCAGCCCACCTCTCCTCATCACAACACAAATACACTCCAGTCCCATCCCACCCCTCAACTCTTCCATCGTAAACCCAGCCCCCCCAGGCCCCGCACGCAGGGACGCACTGCACATCCACCTAATCATTGTCATTTCTTTACGTTTAAACCTGCGAATATCCTCTTCCTCTACTGCCCAGGTCTCACTACCATACAGCATCACACTCCTAACACATGCTGCATACAAAGACCCCTTAGCACGTAAGGAGAGTCCTCTCAATGTCAGGAGAGGCAACAGCTCCCTGAACTTCTTCCAATCACTTCTCACTCTAGCAACCGAGCTAACTCCAGCCCCACCTCCGGCACATAACATGTCTCCCAAATAACAAAACTCCTCCACACACTCAAGAGACTCACCTGCAAGTTCAACCCTCTCACGCCCAACAATCTCCACCTGCTCTCCCCGACACGCCGCACACATGAAATCAGCACCATCTCACAGTCTACCTCTAATACCACTACATCTCTTGTGCACCCACTTATCACAAACACTGCACAAGATGGAACCACTTCCCACACCCTTGTGGCAAACTGCACATGGCCACTCTCCCTCTCCTCTGATTGTACCGCCACCAACCCTAGATATCATCACTTTTGTTTTATCTGCATTTACCCTTAAGCCCTTGTACCCCATACCATCTCTCCACTTCTTAAATCTTTCCTCAGCCTCCCCTTCATTCTCCGCAATCAACACCAAACACCAGCACACAACATCTCCCATGGGAGTCCATCTCCGAAGTCTCGTGAGAGGGCCCCAAGCACCATGATAAACAACAAGGGACTCAAAACTGACCCCCGATGCACACCAACATTCACGGGAAACTCATCACTCATTAGGTGATGAAGGCTGATGCATACAAGCATGCTGAAGCCTTTATAAATATGATACGAAGTAAGAGTAACTGAATTGACTCTGGCTAATAATCGGTGGTATGAGGTGTGGAAGGGTGGATGTTTACATGTTTAAGTCTGTGGAATGAAGTTAGGATTCCAGGGGCTTGAATGGAAAGTGAATGAGTGTGGCTCATTCAGTTGGGAAGACTTTTGTTTAGCTTCCCCTATCAGTTTTTCATGTTCTCTGGACCCTGCTTCACCCCATCCTTTGGTGGGATAAAATGGGGTCTGGATGATGAAGTAACAGAATTTATTTTGGTTGAGAATGAGTCACACAAGCCTGAACATTGTTATGATTACAACATATCAACACATTATCTTAAAGCTGTTTGGGATTCATGTTCCAGCCATTGTGAAGCCAAGTGTATGCATTAACTTGTGGTTCCTCTCAATATCAAAACAAAAGTGTATAAAACTGTGCTTTACCCTGACATATCCCAGTCTTTAACTGTGGACTGCCTGTATATACCATGGCATTCTGTTAATTTCGAAACACCTACCCATGCAATAAACGCCTGAAAAACAATGCAAAATCATCACACACTATTCAAAATTGGCCTTCAAGAGCTTCCAATACTTCTATGCCGGATCAGTGCCTATATGTCTGAAGGAATAATCAAATTAATGCTTTATATTTGACGATTCTAGTGCTTCCAAAGAATTAAGAGGTACCCATTCATCACAAGGATCTTGATTCTATTTTATTCTTGCAATTATCAGATGGCTTTAGTCTATTCAGGAGAGGCTTTCTGAATTATAAGTGTTAATATAGCCTTCATTAACCCATTCCTTGGATGAATATAGTCATCTACCAGCACCCATCCATCTATCCTTCCTTCCATTTATCCCTCTTTCCTTCCTTCCATTTATCCCTCTTTCCTTCCTTCCATTTATCCCTCTTTCCTTCCTTCCATTCATCCCTCTTTCCTTCCTTCCATTCATCCCTCTTTCCTTCCTTCCTTCCATTAATTCATCCCTCTTTCCTTCCTTTCATCCAACCATCCAATCCTTAACTGCCTAACCAGGAGCACTGAGGCCCTGGGTTAAGCTACTTGGTCCAGATATTTACAGCAAAAATGACCAGCCACTTGCCCATAAGTTTCTTTGGAATGATTAAGTTACTTGTACAGTTCAAGGAAATCTGATTCAAAAGAAAGGTATATAAAAGATTTGGTCATTTTACTAGATCCCTCTATGCCACAGCAGGAAAAAAATACAAACAACATCCTCTGACTGAAAGGGTCCAAAGAATGTCACTAAAATAAATGGAACGTACATCTACATGAATGAGGATTAGGTAACGTGCAATGGGTATTGGGGTTGATGTCGAGTTAGATGATGTCAAGGGTTCAAACTAGTGATGGATCAGTCGACAATGAAGCGACCCCACAAGCCCTCTTAGCCCCGATGCCGCCACCTCAACAACCGGCCAACAAGACTTCTGAAACGGGGAATTTTGGAATCGGTATGGGTTGCGGGACAAGTGCCACGCCAGTCTTGAGCTCCAATGCTGACACATGTCACAGGTAAACCAACATTACCTCAACAAGTTGATACCACTCTCTGGTTTTGTGAGTTATTTCCAATCACTCTTCTTGCATGATTTTTATTTTTAGTCTTTCTGCATTCATGATTTACTTCCAATCTTGGTGTTGGAGAGGGATGCCTTCATGTGACAGCACCAGTAACACTGAGCAGCAGTTACACAAACATCCCTCACCTCCCTTCCTCTTCTCCAAAAAGGAGGATGGTGGACTGCAGAAAGACAACTTCATCCTGCAGTCCACTGGGTTCATATCAAGAAGAACCAGGGGCCACAACACCATCATATCCAATTTTTCATCTCTTGCAATTCATCTCCAATTGACACATGTGACAGGCACAGTAACATAAACTCTGGCACTTGATATTTTTCTGCTATCATGAATTACGTACATGATAACTCTTTTCATAACTGCTGCTCTCCATTAGTGGCATGAACTGATCAAATCAAGCTGCTCCTGCTGCCTGTGCAATATCTCTGGCTGTTCACAGGATTAGTATACCTCACATATCAGACTGCATCTTTTCCTGGATTTTATGTTGAATTCAACACAAGTAAGACACTTCTTTGGATGACAAACTATAAATTTCACAGCTAAGTTAGCAGCTTCTGATTCTTGGTTCAACAGCTTTACAAGTATATTAAAATAACACAGTTAGCTGTCTGGGAAATAAGGGGTGCCACACACTCATTATTTTGGAAAGTGAAACTGGCAACACAAAACCACAAAACTATTCCTAGTTCCGACCCTGAAATGCTTAGTGTACTACAGTATTAGCTATTCCCTTAGCATTAGGGAACATTAAACGTAAGTGTTTGTTGCCTGCAGTGGGAGACATTAACATAAAGGGAATGTTACTACACTACCATTGCAACTAATTTCAATGCAAATCAGAGCAGTGCTAAGCATACCTTAATGGTAAATACACATGAAGCATTGCAAACTTTCCTCTCAATGGACTTTCAACTTTGCTATGATTCAAGTGTAAATTCCTTCGTTACTTTAAAAGAAAGTGTAAATTCCTTCGTTACTTTAAAAGAAAATCCACTTGCTTTCTTTAACACCATTCTATTACAACAGAAAGCCGTAACAACACTAGGGTCTGCTTTCTCACTGGTTCAGGAAGCTCCCCAAAACCTCTTCCTGTGATTTATTTGGCTTATTATACCTTACTGTCCTCTCTCATTACATAAATCCTTCTCATACTGCCATACTCTACAGATTTAACATACAAAAGGACATTAACCTGAACTATCCAATAAATAGCTAAGAGAGAGGTGCTAGGGAGCCTCCTTTAGCAACAAGAACACAGTGAGAGCCTGGGGGCGTATTTATAAAAAAATGTCATCATCATCATCAACAAAACCCAGTAAATTTCTAAGATGCCTCCATAACGGTTGGCAATATCAAAGACCCTTTTTTTTCTTTACTCTGCCATTATAATACATACTCTGATCTGAGTTAAGTCTTGGTTAATTATAAGAGGGAAGAATATACAGCGGCGTGCAAGAGTTCACTGACAATTCCCTGTCAAACTGTGCATCACCTTCCACGTTTCTTGTTCCTCCCTGTACGTTAAGAGAGCATCCTTCCTTCTCATACTCTCCGTGTCCTCTATATTGTTACCACATTTTACATAACACTTCCCATCACCACAGCCAGCAGGGAAGTGTCAGTTTTGCTCAATACTGTATATACTAAATGATCTTCAACCCAAGCGTACTATTATAATTACGTCCCCTGGTCTTTGTAAAGTGACCACTAAGCCAGAACTAAAGTAGGGCTAAATTAAGAGTAAAATAAGAAGACTGGTGAGGGTTAGAAATAATGTCTTAGTATAAGGAAGATATACTAAAATAAGGCAATAATAAGAGTTCAAAAAGGATTGGGTGTACCTTAGGAAATTGATGAGGGATTAAAGTAGTTCCTGGTCTTAGTGAAATGAATACTAATGGTAAAATAAGGGAGAAATAAGGGATGTTAAGGTGCAATAAGGCTCTTGTACCTCGGGGATATTGGTGAGGGAAATAAATCTGCCCTGGTCTCAGTCAAATGAATACTAACGACAAAATAAAGCAGAAATGGACATTAGGGTACAATACAAAATAAGGGTGACGTTAGGGTACAATAAGCTTCCTTGTACCTCGGGGATATTGGTGAGGGTGGCAGGTACGAGTAGTGGTCGACGGAGTTGTTGAGTGAACCGAGCTGATCAAAGGACGTAGAGAGATCAGGAGAGCTCAGGTGGTCAGGGGTGTCGATGTGGTCCGGCGAGTCCAGCTGAATCACCTCCACCTGCTGACGCCGCTTCAACTCCTGATGGGGAAGATTAACCAGATCCATGTACAATTCTCAACACCTTTTCCAATAAACAGGTGTCCACAGCATATATTTACATTATAATCATTTCATTTGGCATTGTGACAGGTTGATGAATGGTGGGTGATGAATGCACAAGGTAGAATCATTATTTATTCCAGACTCTATCTTGTGTATTCTGCATCCACCATTTACATTATATAGTACTGGTATTTCTGCTTTTCAATGTCTTCACCATGCATCCATGTGTACATCTTTTTTTAGCATTTTTTCATATTGGTGATGATTTTGAGTACCATGCAGCTCCACCAACAAATAGTCCAAGCAAGGTTTAAATGTCCCTATTCCCTAACAGTCACCAACACTACCTATGGCCTCAGGTTTGCATGCAGCGTTATCTTTCTCCTACGCCAGTTGGTATCTGTGGCTAATGTATCCAGCCTACCCCAGGAAACAGACAATTGTTGCTTAGAAGGGATGTGTTGTGTACGTGAGGAAGTTCCAGTCCAAATTCTAACTGTATATGTGGTTCAGTTACTTGCCTAGATCCTTTGTTTAAGGCCAGTTACCTGGCTTTTGGCTCCACAGAAGTTCTACCAGGAAAGTCATAGTTTCAAGTAGCTAAATGAGTGAAGATGAAATAAAAGGCAACATTTTCCACAACTTTATACTAATAAATAAGGTACCTACAAGCAATCAAACAAACAAAAGCTCCACTTAAGATTAGAGGTGTTTGCTTGCTTGCTTGCTACATGGGGAAGAGCAATCAATCAAATACACAAATGAAGCTCTAGTTTGGCTGTGAAGTGCATGACAGTTTTATCAGGGGAGAGGCCCCGCATGGTAACCTCTGGGACATGGGACTAACGAGAGAAATGGCTCACTGTGACACAAGGAGACCTGACAGAGTGAAAATACCTGTACGTAATATGTTTCTCAATATAAAACGTACTTGCTGCTCTTGTTGCTGTTGTAGGTGCTGCTGTAACTGCAGTTTGAGTTGCTGCTGTTGCTGGTATTGCTGTTGGTGCAGGTGGAGGTGGTGGAACGGAGACTGTCCCAGCTGGACATGGGACTCTGAATGATCGGAACGGTTCTTGCTCTTGCTGGAGGTACTGCTGCTCACTCGCTGTTTATTCACAATATAACGGACGGGTTTTCGCACCGTGGTGCGGTTTTGAGTCTTTTTGTACAAACGCCTTGGCTCCTCATGTAATTTCTGAAAAACAAGACAAAAGCAATTAATACAGTGCAGTACAACTCTCAAATCCTAAATGCCTGGGTCCACAGGCTTCATGGAAAATGGAAAATTTTGGAAATCAGAATCAACTTAATGACAAATTAAAAATAAAAAATAAACAATCCAATTATAAATAGCCACACCGACATCTGACAGTAAATACTATACAATTATGTATTGTATCTTGTATTAGGAACTGACTGTCCATTCTTAGACATGTAAAAAAATAAATAAACACACACACCAGCAACTGAGTGAAATGGTGGCATCGACCCTGTTATCACAAAAAAGTATTTTGGAATGCGGAGGTTTTCAGATATGATGGTTTGTATTACAGTAAGTGGGCAGTAATATGACTAGGAGGGGGGGAGGGGTCACTTAAAAATTATTAAAACAGCCACATCACAAGTTCAAAAATTTAAGAGCACATTATGATCACACTACAGTTCTTAATAAATCAGAGTTTCAAATAAGTACTAAGTAAAAGTTGGTATGTCTTTCACTCTTACTCAACTTTACTCGGCACTTCGTACCCTAAGCTGTATCGGTAACATGCAACTCATGTGAGGTACCCTCATAAGTACAACCATCTGCACGTGTACTCTGTCCCTGGGAAATGTGTGCCAAACTCCAGACTATAATTGGATTAATTCTGAGTTATAAATTCTTTAACATGGATCCAATTCTCAACCATTAGAGATAAAATTAATGATAGACGTATACAAGAAAATGATTTCCCCATAATTTTCCCATTTAGTAACCAGTGAGTAGAGATCTGTGATGGTTCCGAATTTAGCACATGTTGATATATATAGCACTTGTTACTCTGAATTAGCCCTACAGTATCCTCCTGAACTTTGGCACACACTTCACTAGACTGTGTGTGTGTGTGTTTTTGTGTGTGTGTGTGTGTGTGTGTGTGTTTTTCCTCACAGACCCACTTCACATACACCTGCCAGATGGCCATAAAGACAAATAAAAACAAGGATCCTTACCAAGCCTCTGGTCTCCGGTTACTTACTTTGCCTGGCTCATGATTGTGTTCATGACAAATTTCTTTTACAACCAGAGCTTGACCATCATTTGACGTTGACAGTCGTACCTTAAACGGGCAACCTCCCGCTGACGTTCTGAAAAAGTATACACATTTTTAAGAATATTTTCATGCTAAATCCTCCCTCTCTCTCTATTTTATCAGCTATTCCTTCATTGTCCCATCATGCTAAACCTCAAAAATTAATACATATTCTTTACGATTTATTCATAATAAATCCCCTCTCTCTCAATTCTATCATCTAAACCCTCACTGTTCCATCCTACTTCATCCTTTTTTAATATTCACGGTCACATTAGGAGCATAAAGACACATACTAGGCTACTCAATCCTGTTATTTAACGCAAGAGTGACCAGTTCCTAATCCCTGAGTGGTATTGGGTGAGCAATAAACTCCAACCACCCCACTTTGTTCGAGCACCTTAAGCCAGTAGACCAAATCTGTTCTCCTCTTGCTTTAACCCTTTCCCTGTCTATGGTTATCTTATGCTACCACAAGAGGTTTATGCTTACCTGCAAGAAATTCTGGTAGAGAAAGGATAGAAAACTGTCTTTAACCTTTCAAATGCTAAAGTTTTCCATTCACCTATCCACTGTTTAATAATTTTCTGACCTGCTTTTCCACTAATGATGAAGTCCAGAGAGAAGAAAAAACATGAGGGAAACTATCAAAAGAATGGTTTGATATTAGGGGTAAGGCCAAAACATCTACCTCTAACAACAACTGAAAGAAATCATGGAAGGGGTTGCCTCACACAAACTGCCTCCATGTCATCCTCCCCTCCCCCCTCACGCTATTCTCTCTTCAACTCAGTCCCCTTATTCATATACCTCTGCAGCACATCCCTCCATCTCATCCTGTCTCCCCCTCTCCCTCAAATTCACTCACATGTACTCTCCTAGTCGATCTCCCTCCCCATACAGCCAAACCATCTCTAAGTACTTCTCCTAATGATGTCTAGCATTATTCACATCAACACAACAATAATCCTTCACTTCCTCATTTGTCTATGTCTCTACAGAAAACCCAACTAAAACCACCATTCAGTGAATTGTAGTGCGTAAAGATAACGAGAAGGACAAGGTAGGACATTGCCTGCATCAACCACTGATAAGTGTTACCACTCCTGTATACTCATGCACTTAGAGATAAGATAATGCTATAAGATAACATACCTCTTAAAACTGTTTCCTGCTAAGAGTGCTTAAACAACACCCATTAAGTCTTACTACTGATATTAACCACTTCAGTATGAACAGAATGTATCAGAGGGAGGGCAGCCTGATGACAGAAAAGGTGACAGACACAATTTGTATGTAGCAACCCCTTCCAGGATTGAGGTGTCTGGCAATAAACAGACAGAGAGCAGAAGCTGCAACCCCAGGCACATCTGTGCACAAACCCAGTGGACTGCAGGCTGAAGCTGCCCAACTCCTGCAGTTCACCATCCTCCTTTCAAGAGATAAGGAGGGAATTGAGACACATTTGCACAAGTGGGCTGCGAAACTTCCCAGTTATATCAGTGCTACCACATGGAGTCACTCTTCTCCAGACTGACAGAAGGGGTTAGTGTGGATAAAACACACCATACAGATAAGGTCTGAAAAGTAGACAAAAAAACAATTTAGAAAGACACACAGATTGGTATAAAGAGCCATACAGTACACAGACAAAGATGTGAAAATGAACTGATTAAACTATAGACAGTAGTCACAATTCCCGAAGATGACATACTGGTTATGGATCTTAGTTTGGTCCGAGGGTCTGCGCCCACCAAAGACGCATGAGTAGGTCAGCTCGGCATACTTGAGTGCTGGGTTGAGGGACTTGCGGCGCGCCCTCTTAGCAGCGGCCACCACAGTTCGGGAATCACGGACCCAAAGTTGGACTTGTTCGAGTTCTTGAAATTCCTCCAATCTTCTGCTTAACTCATCGAATGTGTAAAACTTACTGCCCACTTTGAGCATCGCCGCAGCCTCCACACCCCTGAAAGAAAATATAATACATTACCTCCCATGCTTCCTCTTCAGATTTCCATACAGAATTTGGCCATGGTAAAGCTGTTTTATATAAGCCAAAATCTACATCAAGTGCCAACAGCTGCTCAAGGCTGTTGAGCCAAAACAAACCTGACGCGAAATATGATTTGAACCAATGCGCTTAATGATGCCTCAAGCTTGGACTTTGACTACTTACTTATGGCTGAGTTTCCTACCTAAGAGTGATGTATGTGTGGCTAGTTAACAAGCATGTAACCTTCCAGGAAACATGGTAGCAGCCACACTTCACTCTCATGGTAATGCCTCTCAGGGACAATGGTAGCCTACTGTCAACTTAATAAAGTTCCTTAGTATATTTTAGTTTCAGTTGTAAATGCTGATAAACCTCCCTCTGACTGAAAGCTTCTGCTGAGTATCGTCATTGTTTATGACCACCGTAATAATACATACAACGAAAAAGGATGACAAGCATTCATCATCATCATCATCTCCAATTCTTTGCTCCCTCATGGGAATCCCCAAACAAAGGACGGCTATGACAGAAATGCCTCCAGGCCACCTTAACCTCACCCCTCTCTCTCTCTCTCTCTCTCTCCCTCTCTCAAATATCCGGTACTCCTCTTCCACGTCCTTCTCTTTCACCAACATACTGCTCCACTCACATCCACATCACATACAGTCTGTCTACCAACACTACCCTTGCTCTAACCTTCACAAACTTTCCTTGATAACCACATCAATGTCCATTCTTTGTACAGGTCCAAGCTATCTCAATGTACCCCTCTTTATCCACTCTGCTTAGTGCTGGAGTGAAAAATATTGTGCACATATCATAGCCAAGTTTTCTGTTGCCTGTGTTTAATAATGCCTACAGGGTGTCTCAAGAGTTACTGTAATTGCCACTAAGGTGTGAAGGCAAAACATGAAGGGGTGACGAGGGGTGACTGGGTGGGGAAAGGGAGGGGAGGGGATCACAGGGAGATGACTGAGCTCTCTCTCTTGACCCTGCTTGTTTTGTCTACAGTCCATAAGTCTGGCTTGTATCATGGTG
>JAGKTI010001598.1:0-22501 GCA_018397915.1 Birgus latro | reverse complement strand
CAACCTCAAGTTAGTATTCAAGTTATGAGTGGCCCAGTTTCATCAGATGAAAACTAACTTGACAGGTGGCTGTGAATGTTGAGGGTGGAGCTGTGGGAAGCAGACCAAAAAATACATGGGATGAGGCCATAGAACGTGACCTCAGGGATAAGGGACTGAACAGAGAGGCTGCTAGAGATCAGGCATCATGGAGAGTTGCCATTAGGTCACCAAGGCCTGTGTATACATTTTGAAGTCTTTATAAATGAAGTGAAGCAAAAACTAATGAACAACTAAGTTTTGCCAACAGTCATTATTGAGACTGCACTTCCAGGGCCCTGTGCCCTCACTGGTGTTTTGTGGGTGTATGGTCAACCACCCTAGCATTGTACATGGTTCCTGGTGCTGTAAGGAACCCTATGGGCCCAACCTTTGTCATGTCAGTACACACAGCCTCTTATGTGTTACTGTACTTCTTCCATTGGTCACTTATGAGTAATTAGGTATGAGTCATGTCCCTTTGATTTCCAAGGCAAGGTCCAGTAAAAATGATTAGGTTAAAGGTATAGGTAGGGATAGATGTTGTGAAGTATTTAGCTGTGGTGCATATATCCATAACTTGAGCCTTTGAGCCAGTAGCTATTGAGTTATCCATCTACAGTCATGAGATACAGTGCCACTACATCACGGGTTACCGTACAACAGTTACCAGTACTGCCTGTAGATGCTACCCTGGATACTTATTTTACCTACCAACCCACAAATGGTGGATGCACACCTGAAATGAGTGGTGGCAGCTGCCTGCACCAGTATTCCAACCCCCCCTTTTTTTTTCTTTTTTCTTTTTTTTATGCAAGGAAGAAGGAACCAAAGGCCATAGGCCCGCATACTGTTCCTTCCAAGAAAAAACAAAAAACACTACGAAAGAGAGCCAAATTCAAGATCCATTCATTTTGAGATGCCTGGACACACTGGTGTCAAAAGGCTGATAAATTATAGCTAACAGTGCTGACCATGCAGCCAGTGCTAAGGTTAGGTTCAGCAAGAAACACTCATGTCTGATGCACTGTCTACGCTCCAAATGCATTCCTCGACATCCCATTTCCTGTGCTCGTACTCTTGAGCTACAGTATTCATGCCACACCAAAGTCATACTGGTATGTTGTAGTTACTAAAATCCCTTCATGCAAGCCTTTCACACGATGATGATGCTAATGAGATGTACTGGTAGGTGTAAAATACTGGGCCGATACCTAACCACCATTACTCCATGCCACACAGGAGGATGGCCCACGTCCGGCTAAAAGGCTGCAGTTGGTCCGACGCAGCCGCACTGTGGACCACAGTGAGGTTAACCCAGCAGCCCTTGACACAGACCAACCAGATCTGCTTCTTCCGGCTCTTGGAGATATACACAATGCTCTCCCACTTACGGTATATACCACTGCCATGTTTGTTGGATGTTGCTTGTTATAAGTTATTCTGGCTACTCCAAATTTACTCTACTTTTGAGAGATTCTTTGAACTGGAGGGTTTAGAAACAGCTCTCCTTCCACACGAGTGAATGTTGTCATTGAATTATCGTCTGAAGGCAGTGGAAATAGAATAGTAAATACATAATCGGATTGAAGGTGTTAATGCTCTTAACTGCAGTATCCTAACCTCACCCCCTTCCTGCACCTGAGGCTCTCCTATACACTGTTCACTTCATTTTATTATATTTTTTTATTATTATTATTATTTTATTATTATTATTTATTATGATGGAGTGGAGAGGTATATGAGAGAGGGGGGGTGTGAGTTGGGAGCATGGTAGTGAAATGGCAGGAGACAGAGTGACTTGGAGGCGATTTGTTTGTGGCCACCCCGTTCGGGATTGAGGCGTCTGGCAATAGATAGATAGATAGATTATTCTTTTGCAGCTTAGTTCAAGCAGCTCAGTTGCAGAAAAAGACAATACTACAGCTCCACATCATTTCCATAGTACAGTACTTCATTATAACTAACATCATATACTAGTGTTAATATACTATTACAGCTCAGAACCCAAGATGGAGAGATGCAGAAGTGCTGTGGAAGAATGTTGAGCCACAGGTTTATCTCATTATGCCATCTATATACAGGAAATAAGCTGTAGAATGGACGAAAACTTCCAACCAGTTAAAAAGAATTACATTATAGAACCGAAGAGAGTAGTATGTGAGTGCCTCTTACTGGTTTTTATGATTGATTTATTCTTACATCTCACCATCAAGTGAAAAAAAGCACACACAACACATGCCAGAATGGCCAGTGACCTCGAAATATACAAAATCCAGTCCAACTTTGCCCCATATACTTAGTAGTGTAGGGATTTGGGCTAAGTAACTCATTTCTAACATTTAAGGCCTCACTTTTTTTTTTTTCTTCAAGGAAGAAGGAACCAGCCCTTTCTCGCTCCTGAGTAAATACAGCATAAATGTATTGATATATTACCTGACGAGATGTGTAGCTCAGTGCTGTGAATGGTGTTACGCAGGGTGATGTGCAGAATGAAGTGATGACGGGTCTGATGAAGCTGCTGCAAACTGACTCCCTGCCCACCATCATCACCAGCAAGGCTCTCTCTCTCCTTGCCAGCATTGTCACCACACACGCCCAGGCACAAGTAAGTCTGCTCTCGACTGTATCTGCAGAAATATGATGTGTGATAAATACATATCTATCACTTTGCATCCTGTACAGCTTGATGCCATAATCCCAGATCCCAAAAGGGGTAGCCACACCGTAATGTTATCAAATGGACAATACAGATACTTTTTTTTTTTTATGTAAATAAGAAGGAACCAAAGGCCATGGGCCTGCATACTGTTCCTTCCAAGAAAAAACAAAAACAATATGAAAGAGAGCCAAATTCAAGATCTATTCATTTCGAGATGCCTGGACACACTGCGTTTGAAAGACCGGAGATCATTGGAAGTAGGGAATACAGACAGAGGAAGACAGTTCCAGAGTTGACCAGTTGCATAAATGAAGGACTGGGAGTAACGGTTAACTCATGCATTAGAGAGTTGGACTGAAAAGGGATGAGAGTTTGTTGCTAGACGGGTACTACGTGCCCGTCGTAGAGATGGAGGGATGCAAGCGGACAGTTCAGAGGAACAGTGAAGGTGGAGGGATGCAAGCGGACAGTTCAGGGGAACAGTGACCATTGAAGTAGCGATAGAAAAGAAATAAAGATGCAACAGTGCGGCGAAGAGACAGAGGTTGAAGGGACTTGCTTACATGTGTGTAGAGGTACTGAATATACAAAAAAAGATAAAATTAGTGTGTAAGACCTATTCTGAGGAGGGGGGGCACTGCTATACTATTTGTAATAATCCAAAATTTCAAATAGGTGAGCCATTAAAGATGGGCCTGACTGAGGGGGGGGGGGGCCAGGGCCCCTCCATGTTGTCCCATAGCTATACCACCACATACATTCATCTTTTTCAGCCAATCTTTGAGGATGTGTTAAGTGTTGGTCAGCGCAGCAAGTCACACAAGGTAATAGCACAGGTTGTACACACAGCCTGTGCCCTGGCCCAGTGTCACCCTAAGGACCCCAAGATGCAGGACCAGGCCATACAGCTGGCTTTGTCACAGTTCAACAGCACTAAGTTCCTTGTTGTGGTAAGTACTATGTTGGTGCAGTCCTTAGTGCCTTAGTTCCTTATTGTGTACAGTACTATGTTTATCATCATTGTCAGTGGTGTAGAGTAGAGAGAGAACCATAGGAAGGAATAAATGTTGTGTTCATTATTACAGTACTGTAAGAGCTGTTACTGGAGAGGATGATGGATGACAGTTGGGTGTGGAAAGTGAGAAGTGTGGATGTCAGGGGTAGGGTTGCAAGAGGCAGACTGAAAAAGACCTGGGACAAGGTCATAGAGTGTGACCTCAAGGATAAGGTACCGAATAGGGAAGCTGCCAGAGATCGAGCAGCATAGACAGCTACCGTTCGGTGACCAAGGCTGACACATTCAAGCATGATGGAATCATTATAAACAATACAAACAGTTGACCAAGAAAGGTGTGGATAGGCCCTCATTTTTAAAAAATAATTTTGGTTGCCCCAACTTTTATAATAATTTTTGTACAGACTTTTTTTTTTTTTAAGACAAAATTTGAACAAATGAAGCAAAGTAACATCACGGGATTAAGTGGTGCATAATTTATCACCATCTTACCACACAGGTGCGGTCACTGGAGGCGGTGGGCAGCCTGTGTCCAGCAGAAGCAGGGCGGGTGCAGTCGTCCATCACACACACCCTTATAACACACACGGCACACCAGGACAACAGGGTCAGGACGGCTGCCTTCAATGCCCTGGTATAACAGTGAGAGAGAAAATGTTGACACTGCCACAATTATCAGTGTTATAAACTACTGACAGATGAATATTAAGCTTTGAGTTGTCAGAAATATGTGTAGTTGAAATCACAGTTTTTTCTTGCTCTCATAATTCTACCTCACCACATCCTTAGGTGGGAAAGGGGTCTGGATCATACTGATGGTGAAATTATACACACATAACAGTATCCTTGATTTACTTGTATCTGTATTGATTGAAAGACTATTAATGTAGAATGTAAGATGTGATATTGTTATGTGTCATATTGTATAATTTGCTGGTACTTGGAAGCTAGAGTTTGTACTGTGATTAAGGTGGTATAATTGACACTTTTTTTTTCCCCCCTCCCTGCCCCAGCTGATGGTGCATGAGAAGAGTGTCAAGGTGCCTGGTGAGGTGTATGATAGTGCATGCAAGGCCCTGACTGATGACTACCAGTGTGTTCGAGAAGCAGCGTTACAAACCATTAAGGTCAGTACTAACACACAATACAACTCTCAAACAATCTACCACACCCTTACTGTAATGCAGCCCCCTCACCACAACACAAAGGAGTACCTGTTTGAAGTGGCCGGTTTCTTATACCGGTACTTCACCCGGTTCACATGAAGCTGACACAATAACAGCAGCTATAGCACTCTGCCGTGTTAAGGTGACCAAACTACAACATCCCCCAGGTTTTGGCAGACAGCGAACCAGAACGTCTCATCCCGATTCCTGAGAGTGACGAGCCTCTGCGTCTAGTGGACCACGCCTTCTCTCAGCTGTGTTCCGCTGTCAATGATATATGTGTTCGTGTCAGGACTCAGGCAGCTGCACTTCTTGGGACACTGAATGGGGTCTCAGAGTGGTTTTTGCAGCAGACGTGGGATAAGAAGTTGATGTCCAATATGAAGGTGGGTTTGGGAGAGATTGGAAGCCTCTTGACATGATTTTTTTTTTTTCCTTTAATAGATTCATTTGTGGGATGGAACCAGGAATCATTGAGCTTGATTAATATGTGAATGATTGTGATCCCCATTTCACTTGGCTAGCAGGTGATACTTCTCTTTGATTGTTTTTCAGTCTTGTGGCTGAAAAGGAGCATTGTGGTGTGGATGTGGATGTGATAGGAAGTGCTAGGAGAAACACACTGAGGTGGTTTGGCCATGTGGAGAAGATGGAGAGTGAGACACTGACGAGGAGAGTGTATGTGGGTGAATAAGATGGAGGGATGGCGTGGAGAGGTATATGAGAGAGGAGAATGTGAACTGGGAGCAGGACAGTGAAATGGCAGGGGACAGGGCGACATGGAGGCGATTTGTTTGGCGTCTGGCAGTAGATAGATAGATAGATAGTGGCTTGTACAGTAGATTTGTGACATCAAGCTTAGCAACTACCCACACAATCATCTCTTAGGCAGGCAGAATTCAGCCATAATTACACAGAATCAAAGCCCAAGCTTAGACTCACATTTCATCAAATCCCATTACACATCATCAGCTTTCTGTTTCCCATCAGTTTCCAGTAACTCTTGGGAAGTAGTTTGCTGGTTTTGGCTTTTGTTTAGCTTACAGTCCACAGAAGACATAGCTGTACCATTATCCCAGTACATGTATGGGGATTCCTCAAGTGGGAAGAGTGAAGATGAGAAGGAGGGATGGAAGAAAGAGATATATGAGAGAGGGGGGTGTAAGTTGTGGGGATGGAGAGTGAGAGACAAACTAGGAGAGTGTATTTGAGTGAGGTGGAGAGGGGAACGGGAGGGGAGACCAAGGATGAGGTGGAGAGATGGAGTGGAGAGACATATGAGAGAGGGAGGTGTAATTTTGGGGAAGGGCAGTGAAAGGACAGGGGACAGGGTAATATGGAGGTAGTTTGTTTGTAGCCACTCTTTATGGGATTAAGGCGTCTAGTTGTATATAGACAGACAGAAAAATATGTGAATCTTAACTCACCCCAACTTTTAGCTGAGAATAAGGATTAGGATGGTGATTGTCATAGCTCATTTTAACAGGTGGCTTGATTGATGAATGTTTACGAATTTCAGAGGAAGCGTTCAGCCCATGAGCGCGTACGAGCATTGGTGTCGTCTGGAGAGTGGTCGACGGGTAAACGTTGGGCAGATGATAAGCCCAAGGAAGAGGTTGAGGCAGATTCCGTGTCCATCATCAACACCGGGTCCTGTGGCGCATTTGTTCACGGCCTGGAGGATGAGTTTTTAGGTGAGGCAGAAATGGAGATGTCTTGTAGTGCAGTAAGTCCTCATTATGTAACTTTTTCTTTTTTCTTTCTTTTTTCTAATGCAAGGATGAAGGAACCAAAGGCCAGAAGCCCACAAGATTCTTCCCTCCAGGAAAAATTAAAAACAAAACAACAGAAATCCAAATTAAGTCCAAATTAAGATCCATGCATTTCGAGATGCCTGGACACACTGTGTTTAAAAGACCCAAGATCAGAAGTACTGTAGTAGGAAATACAGATGGTGGAAGATGATAATGTCATGGTTTTTTTTCTTTAAGCATAAAAACAAAGCATTATCTTGTATGCAGGCAGTTCTTGCTATACCTAACCCCTAGATGCCGGGAATGTTTTAGATGCAGCTGCCCTTTCTCTATGGCAGTATTTCCCAAAACAGCCTTTTTTCAGACCTTTAGTTCTGGGAAAGTATAGCATTTAGGGAAACAAATTAAAGACCATATGACTCACCAACTGTTCTTGTGGATGAAAGCATCCCCAGTTCTGTGGGTGATCACGTTGATGAGTAAGGACATGAAGAAAATGAGTAACTTGTGCTAAGCAGGATGTATTCGTGTGTGTGCACATGGCCCCCAACTTTGGCTTCGCTCTCAATGTGATAACTTTTCTATTAGTAGATAAACTAGACACAGTGGTGTCCAAGGCATGCCCTATCACAGAGCCCATTCCTAGTATCCTTGGAAAGAGGCTTGGCAGAGATGGATGAGGCAAGGCATCCGCATGAGGCGGGAACAGAGTCAGACAAGGAGGGTTCAGAAAACATCATTCAGCACCTGGCTAAGTCACAGAGAAGACTGAGGCACGTTTGTATCAGGTGGCATGAGTCTCTCCCTACTCTTTGGTGACGAGATCAAATAGCAGCCAGTTCATACTGTGACAGGATTGCATTTATGGCTCCATCCGTCACCCGGCAGTCTCCGTCCACCCCTCTTGCCACGGCTATACCCATCCCCTGGCACATAGGGGTTAAAGTCATTTCACCTGAAGTACAGTATGGCTTTGCCTGCAAATATGGTAGAATTTAAAGAAGGACTGGCTGTACATTTCATGCCTTTTCCATTTGTTACCCCTCTTCCTCCTCTCTCTTGTAACCTTTTCACAACAGTACCAGTCATACTATAACTAGTCCCACCATAAAAATTACACCTCTTCTCTGCTCCTTTCATTATTATATCAATTCTAGCATCACCACCACTTATTGTGTATACCGGTATATGACAGAGGTACGTAATGCCACCCTGGACTCCATCTGTGCCCTGGCTCTGAACAACGCGCAGTTTGCCAACCAGTCACTGGATTTCCTAGTGGACATGTTCAACGATGAGATTGAAGAAGTTCGCCTCAAAGCTATACAGGTACGCCAAGAGTTGGTACAGTAAATTCCATCCACGTCTCTCTGTTCTGAGGACATAATCTGCTTTTCAGCCTTACTAACTTCAGCTTTGTTCAGAGTAGGAGAAGGGAGACAGTTTGTTTTAACCCATTCAGTGTGAGTTGACTTTTTTACATCAAACACAATCATTCTTCTTCCAGTTTATCAGTTTACCCTTTCACAGTTGGGGCAGAAGGACAACTTCATGTGGTGGCACTGATATAAACAGGTAGCAGAAGTTCTTGCTTATACAAACATCCTTCAGCTCCCTCTATCCCCCTAAAGGAGGATGGTTGCAGGAGAGGGGCAGCATCAGCCAGCAGTCCACCAAGTTCACATTCAGATAAACGTGGGGCCACAACTACTACTGCTGTACTTTACCATTATCCTCCCAATACAGGTACTACAGCAAGTGGCCGGCCTGATAACTCTCCGTGCAGACCAACTGGAGGAGATCCTTCACGCCCTAAAGGACAGTTCCCTGGACATCCGTGAATGCCTGCACACCTTCCTGGCCACCACAATACTCTCCACAATATCATCCGTCAAGCTCTGTGTAACAGCTCTGTTGGATAACCTTCGACGCTATTCGCAGGTATTGCCCATTCATCACATAAGCCTTCAGTTCCCTGACTGAATTGTGTAAACGTGTGCACATGGTGAGAAGTGTGAATGTCGGGGGTAGGGATGTGAGAGGCCGACTAAAAATTACCTGGGATGAGGTCATAGAGTGTGACCTCGGATAAGGGACTGAATAGGGAGGCTGCCAGAGATCGAGCAGCATGGAAAGCCATCTTAAGGTGACCAAGGTCGATGTGTGCAAGCATGATAATAACACTGTTCAGTTACTCCAGGATCATTGGACAGAGAGATGTGGTAGATGGATAGTCTTCCATAACAACACTTCGCTTGTTCCAGGACCGTCGGAGTATTCACAGGTGTTTACGCAGTCTGGGCATGAATCACCCAACCCTGGTGTGGGCACTTGTCACAGAGCTGTTGGCTATACACCCTTACTTTGATGGGGTGGAGCCAAGCGTTCAAGACTCCGAGTATATCTGTAAGGTGAGAATTATCTATCTGTGTACTGTATCTGTCTATGTACAGTATTTAACTATTTATCTATCTATAGCCAGATGCCTTAATCCCATAAGCGGTGGCCACAAAAAAAATCCCCTCCATGTCATCGTGTCCCCAGAGAATAATGCTGTAGTTTTTTCACCTTAACTTGGCTGAGATTTTTGTCTTATTGCATCTTATTTCATGTCACTCAGTGACAGAAAAACAGGACTATAGTCTTACATCGTTTCTGTAGCACTTCTTCATGATTAGCCTCCTATTTTAGTGTTAATATACTGTTATAACTCAGCATTCAAGATGATAGATGGCAGTTTTAGGCCAAGTTAGAATAAAATGAGCATAGTAGTAGTATTAGAAGTTGTTGTCCCAGGCTTTTTTGAAACATGAACTTGGTAGACTGCAGGCTGAAGTTGTCCTTCCTTGGCAGTCCACTATCTCCCTATTGGAGTATAGTGAGGGAGTTAATGGATGTTTGTATTAGTGAGCAGCAGAGCCAGTCAGTTACAACATACTGGGGCCACTGCATATATTTAAAAGCAAATAAATAAAATAACAAAAAAAATGCAATAATGGCCTAGCGTGGACTTTGCAATGATGATGCAAATTTAGTTCTTGTGTATGTGCAGCTGATCCTGGTACTAAATGCCGCTGTGAAATGCACCACCATCCTGCCGCTGCTGGAGCAACACACCCTCCGCCACTATGCCTACCTGAGAGACACAATGCCACAGCTTGTACCGGTTCTCAAGGTATTTGTTTATTCCTGCAATGAAAAAAAAAATCCTTCTCTTGCTCTCTGGACCCTAGCTCACCTCATCCTTAGGTGGGAAAAGAGGTCTGATGATGGTAGGTACGAGCACCCACCTTCCATTCACTCAGTATGAGATTATGTTCTAAGTGTTGGTGGAGCTTTCTCATCATCTCATCTTTAGTGATTTATTTTGCCTATTCCACTTTAATATCCTCTGGTGTGTCACTCAAGCTTTGGAGGTTTTGTAACATTTCTTCCTTAATATTCCTTGGTATGTCACTAATACCGATGATATTAGTACTGAAACTATAATAATAATAACAGTAGTAATCTGGTATTTTGTTTCTCAGAAGCACCAGTTATTCCTACAAAATATACTGTCATTCAGTACATGTTTATACATTTACAGTTGTAAGAATTTTGACATAGTCGTATACAGTACAGTACAAGCTTCTTCAGTAAGAGTGGCAGCAACTAACCCTATACTCATCCACCACATCTCTTCACACCAAAATAACATACTGAAATAGGAGGCTGCCAGATATTGAGCAACATGGAGAGAGCTGCCACTGGGTGACCAAGGCCAGCACATACAAGGATGATCGAGCCATTATAAATGATATGATACAATAAACGATACAAATGTTAAAAGGTAGAAGGCAAAATAAACTGCTGAGGTAAAGGTGCTGAAAGGCCTCCTGTGCCACCAAGAACATAACTCATAGTGCTGCCTTCACATGACTCAGTGCTATAGTGGGAAGTACAGGGTGTTGATATTGTATAAAAAATAATCAGTGTTTGTACTGTTTCTGTATTAAGTGTGACGTCCTGTATTAATCACTTATGCAGCTTGGTGAGGAGTGGCAGCCATCAAGGGTCCCTGTATCCACCAACACCCTGCAGTTCCTGAAGGAGTCCATGGAGAAGGTGGCCAATCTGGACCGCTCATCCACCCAGCTACGCATGACCATTTACCAGACCGTCCACTCGGATCTCATCAAGCTGGCCGACATAGACCCGGCCCTGTCTCCAGCCGCCCATTTTGCAGCCTCGTATACCCAGTGCATGTTACTCTTCAGCAAGATACTGTCGACGAGGAATTGGCTCACCCCCTCATCCCTATCCATACAGCAGAGTGGAGCCTTGAAGAGTAACGTAGACCAGCTGCTCAGGACAACCTTTAGACTACGACATGCATTCACAAACTTGAGTCCAGCGGAGGAAGCCAGTATTAGAAACCTTCGAGTCCGCACTTTGGCTCTCCAGTTGGTCTATGTTGTTCATGGGTCCACTGGTTCAGCTCTGGGTCTGTGTGATAATTTCCTAGAGCACACTGAGGCTCTACACAGGTACCTGACTGATGAGAAACTAAGTGCAGACTCATTCCTAGAGGCCGTTTTTGAGGCACTGAGTCAACTAGAAGAGCCTCGTCCTGGTGCCGTGGCTAGGATACTACAGCCACTACTCTTGTCCCACCCTGTACCTGCTCTGGCCCCTATAAGCAACCCTGCACAGGTCCACATGTGCTCGGCAGAAATCATCGAACCCCAGAGTGACAGCGAAACGATCCACAAACTGAGTGCCGGACTAGTTGTAGGGGTACCTCTGGACGCTGAAATATCGCACATACCCGATCCTTCAACCCTGCGGATCCGTGTAGCATATCCGGATCACTCAACGCACCTAGTTGTGCCCCAGAAAAGTCATCTTAGGCTTGTCTCCCCTGGTACATACAGGCTTCTAACAACAGTCTTGGTCTCGGCACAGATGTCCTGGTCGGAGGCTTGTCATGTCGGTCTCTCGTTGGTCCTGGATCTTAGTGACCAGGAGGTTTTGGCCGCACGTAGGCATTCACTGGCCAAGGCAGATGATTCAGCCACCATCATCCAACTTGTCAAGCCCGTCAAAGTCCTAGTCTGGCCAAAAACTGTTAGGAAAGGAATTTGAGTTGGTACATCATCATCATTATCATCATCGTCACCAGCATCATCATCATCCAAAGATAGGGTTACAATACATCTTCCTTTATTAAGGCTTTTATATTATCATTATCATTGCTATCATCATTTGTATCATTATCACCATCATGATATGACTCCTTATGGGGCAATACTGGATTAGATGTTGAATGAAGGAATGAATGATCATCATCATCATGACTTTTTCTTTTCCATTACCATAATTTTCATCTTAATCATCATCATATCACCAACATCATCATATATCATAATCATCACCATCATCATCATCCATCATCATCATCGTCATCCCATCCCTAATTTCCACTCAAGAGATATGGTAAGGCAAGATCCAGGAACAAAGTGAAAAGACAGGAAAAGCTATCACTGGGCATGACCAGTAAAATGAATCCTGCAGTCATTCACACATACTGTACAGCAATCCAAACTTTAAAAATTGTAATTAAATTGTTTAATACATACTAAATCATAAGTTAAAAAAAATGTACAATTCTCTTTTCTGTACATGTGTTGCATTGTGTTTAATACTCAGCATAAACATGTTTAGTATTGCAGATCGTCATTAATATAACATTCATGCTGACTTTGTATTTGATTATTTATAACTATTAAAATAACTGATGCAGTGTATTCAGTATCTCAAAGATAATGAAAAGATCTGTATCTAAATTGTTTCCATAATTAATTTCTCCTTGTATCCTTTTGTTATTGTCCAAAGCCATAATAGTCCATTGTAGGACCAAACCTCCATAGAGGAAAAGTGGTAGTCACTCTGTCCAAATTTTATTTTGTCTTTTCAAATACCTAAGCTGAATGCAATACAGTACTGTACTTTTTATTTTTTTTTTTTACTATCCTGCAGTTTTCAGAGACTTTTTTTTTTAAATGTTAATTTCATTAATATACTGTAATTGAGAACAATGTCTCACAAATAACCTCTTTACTTATTCATTAACAGTGCACACTTATGTATGTTTACATTCAGTGTAGGCCAAAATTGTTATATTCATTCATTACAATCCTGTGTTGCCCCACAGAGGAGTGTAGGAGCCCGGGGCTAGGCAAGTTAGTCATGACATTTAAGATGAGAGTGACCAGCCTCACTCATCCCTGAATGGTATTACGTAAGCAATAAACCCCAACCACCCCTTGGATATAAACCTTCACTGGCTCAATCCGATTGGAGTGCCATAATTACCCACTAAACCACCAGGCACCATAATTTGGTTATGTGGTTAACACCCAGCGTAGTAAATGGTTTCCTGGTGTACAGGAAACCATTTATCCTCCAAATAAATAATTTTCCCAGATCTTGGTGTCATTCTTCCATTTATCCCTTTTACTTGTTTTCACTGGAAGAAGCATGGGATTGGGGAGGAATGACAGGACTGGAATGTTTGGGTGTTATGATGAGTAGGGGTCAATTGAAATGGTTTGCATTTTGAGAGGATGGAAGATTACAACTGGATGCGGAAGGTGAGAAGTGTGAACATCGAGGGTAGGGGTGTGAGAGGCAAACCAAAAATGACCTGGGAAGAAGTCAAGTGTGACCTCAGGGATAAGGGACTGAATAGGAAGACTGCCAGAGATTGAGCAATGTGAAGAGCCACCATTAGGTGACCAAGACCAATGCATGGAAAACATGTTGGACTCTTTATAAATGATATGGCACGAAACAATACTTTTGTTTCACTGGTACTGGAAGGGGATGCCATCATGTGATGGTGCTAATATGACCAGGCAGTGGAGTTCAGTTATATAAACATCCCTCAATCCCCTCACTACCTTCCAAATACAGGATGGGCTTTGCAAGAAAGGAAATTTTGCCTGCAGTCCACTGGGTTTGCATTTTGATGAACCTGAGGTTGCAAATACTACTACTACGACTACTTCTACTACCACTGCTGCTGCTGGTGCTGCTACTACTACTACTAACTACTACTACACCTCTTAAAAAATAGTTGGCTTAACATATAGATACACCTTTATCTGTCCCATCACCAACATCATTATCCCAATCTGAATAAAACTGTCTGATGGTAGCAAGAATAGAATGGACTATAATACATCATCATCATGGAAGGAAAAAAAAAATCCCATCATGTTATAAGACTGCTAAAAATGCTGATAAGAACACACGCATCTGTTAGTAAATCTAGTCCAGTGTGATCTAAACAAACAATGCAACAGGACAAGTATTCACAAAGGTGAGAGAGAGAGAGAAGCAAGCTGAGCATATTTATTGTTCCATTCGAAACTTATGTAATCTCTACCCCCCTCCCCCCTCTCCTGCTAAACCTTTCTTATTAACACTATTAATGACCCTGAACCGGGTATTAATAGTATATATTATCAGCAACTGAACACAATACCAATTAGCTGCAGAAATTAAATGTTAATGAGATATAGATTGAAATAACTACTTCAACAACTAATTTTGGAAAAAGTTTTAAGATTAGTTGCCACCGAAGTAAAATTATTGTTTTGTGAACCTGTATAATGGTAGCAATCAAAAGTGAGGTGCCACGGTCATGTGTTGGAACAAGAATGCCAATTTAGCGTGTTTTCCCCTCGCCACAAATGCCATGACAGAGTGGTCTTGCTCTAGTTTCCCACTCTCCATTTGCGACAAAAATGGGACAATGGTGGATGGATGGGTGATAGGATTAGTAATATAAAGGCCTATCGCATTAATAGGTGGGGCCGTAGATGAGGGGCCCACCATCCACTCGGTGTAACGCTACCATCAGATGACTATGAGTGAAATGCCACAAGGTCTGTAGCCCAAGGAACCATTTACTGTGCTGGGTAATAATTATATATCTAATTGGATACCTGGTGGTTTAGTGGACTAAGGCGCTCCAACCGAATGCGGTCCGTAAGAGTTGTAGTCCGAGAGATGCTTGGGGATTATTGCTCACAGAATGCCTAGGAGCGAGTAAGCCCCCACCACCTGTTCTCGATGTACTTTGCATATTTATACACCAATAAACCTTTCAATTAATACTCAAATAGCATTCAGGTAGCGGTTCGTGAGGGAAAGTTTAGCATGTTGAGCACCTGGAGTTCCCTGTATTTAGCGTCTTCAGTTACATTTGGCAATCCTGTTCAAGGTAGTAGTTAGACAGCTGGGACGACGTGTTACAGGTGTGTGGTTCAAATTAGTAGGTTTTTTATGAGCGAGGTATTTGTATGGCCATATTACTGCACGCAGTCAGAGAGCAAGTATGCCACGTATACTTAATATATTCATTGTAAGGGATTATTATAAGGGAGAAAGTAAGTGTATAAGTATGAATTCAAAGTGATATGGATATTTTTCCGCACTCAAATTAGTTTTTAATGACTGCCAAGTTTAAATGACTGTATAATAGCCCCTTAGCCCCTAGTATAAGGGGAGTATGCCACATATACTTGATATATTATGGTGATATAGTCAGTTTTATATAATGGAAGGGCTGTATGAGAGGATATTGGTATATACGAATTTCAAGATAAGGACTTCCGGGAGCGATTAATTCCCCTCATGGTTACGTCAGACACGGAGAGGGATGCCTTCACGCGGTGGCACTACCCAGTAATTCAAACATCCCTCAATGCCCTCCCTATCCCCTAAAAGGAGGATGAAAGGCTGTAGGAGGGGAGTAACCATCCTGCAGTCCACTGGGTTCACATTCAGATGAACCTGGGTCTATGACTACTACCACATAATCTCCCAGCCAGTGCCAGACAATTTATTCATGCAAGTGTTCATACCTTCGTCATTATCCCTCTCAAGGTCATGATCAACACTTGGTACTGTGTTCTGGCTGAAAATTTAGCCCCAAGTGAATACGGGGTGTGTGAAAATGTTACCCTTTTTAATCCAAGGATATCGTCGTCATGATTCTAAAGATGACTATGAGGGTGACTGGTGATGATGATGATGATGGTGACAGTGGTGATTGAAATGCAGAGCCTCGACACACAGCAAAATACCAAGGCTCCCCATCAACCTTACTTGGGCAAGACACCCACCCCAGGAGATACCCGTGGAGCGGAAATGAGTGGCACGGGCTCCATACCGGACAGGCACACCTGCGTCTCTCCTGCGTGCCCCTCTCGCACTCATGTAACCCACCGCCTATAGGTTTCAGTCACGGTGAATTACACCTCCACCGAACCAGATGTCGCCAGGTTCAGGGTGGGGCTACTCCTCTAGCCCCAGACAGCACCCCGGAGTCGGCCACCAGCTGCCCACTTGCTGCTTCCCTTCCTCAGCCATACCAGGTGATGGCCACCTTGCCACATGAGGGGAGGAGACACCCACCTTGCCGCCCTCACTATAACTCCACAAAAGGAGGTATAGTGACGGCCACCTTGCCGCATTCACTCACACCGGGTGACGGCCACCTTGCTGCACATGGGGAGGAGACAGACACTAGCCGCCCTCACTCTAACTCCACAAAAGGAGGTACGGTGATGGCCACCTTGCCGCACCTAGGAGACGGCCACCTTGCCACTCCACTAAAAGAACAAAAAGAAAGGGTCATGGCAAGTGCCCTCCCCCTCTCTCCCCACAGGGATATCCTCCACCTCGACCAGCAGTTGGAGGAGGCCTGGCAAGGACCCCTGGTGTCTGGAGTCTTAGCCCTCTCCCTCAAACCCCGGCGGCCCCAGCCCCTGTTGGACTCTGCCACCCTGAGCTGCCGCAGCCCACACCTGACGGAGGTTCAGCAGCAAGACTGCAGCCCCAGGACCAGCCGAGGTGTCCCTAGGACCCCGGGGCGAGACCTCCCTAGCCCCACGCGACGACCTCTTTGCCGGCAGGGTAAGCGCAGGCAAGTGCGCCTACTCTCTCTGTTCGGGCCCAGCCCCTAGGCCCGAGCCCCGTACTTCAGCGGAAGGGCACACCCTCTACCACAGCCCTCTAACCACTCCCGGATGATACGTTGATGGGTCAGCCTCCTGACGCAGGCCCCCGGAAACCCCAATGACCCTAGGGCCACCCGACACAGACCGCTGACCCGGGCCCTCCACTGCCACTAGGCCTCATGCTACAGCAAGACCCAGTCACACCCTCCCGTTGCCAAGTCCTCCGGCCCTGTCTATCTGTGTGTGTGACATTATTTCCTTGTAAAGTGTGCCATACATATTGTAACAGTGTTGTAATTTGTGGTAATATACGTGTAAGGTTGTTGCCCTGAGTTTTATGCCCTGTTCCCACTGAATGCCTTAAAAGAGCCCAACCTGGTCTAGAAAGAGAACCTCACTCCAGGCTCCGTGTCCAAGGGATGAGAAGTCATGCCCTTAAACACGCAGCATAACAGTGATGAGACCAGTGATGTTGATGGTACTGACTGTGGTGAGAATGGTGCTGATAATGATGATGGTGATGACAGTATTGATGATGATGAGATACACTAAATGAAAGTAATGATGCAGCAGATGATGATATGACTATTTTGTATTTCAGATAAGCAAGGATGTTACAAGAATACCGAGATGCCATCGCCACAGTCGCCACGGTGGTTACGATTATACAGTTTCTCAGTGGGATTGACATTTGCCGCAAGATCGTGAAACAGGGATCCACAGGCGATGTCTCAGGTTTTCCATTTGTGGGCGGCGTTTTTTCTACCAGGTTTGTTTCTCTCTCTCTTTCTCTTTTTCACTTTCTCTTCCACACTGTGTTTCTCTCTGCTACACCTTACTTCTCTCTCCCTTTCTCTCTCGCTCAAATGGAGCAACCTGCAGTTTCTCTTTTCTGTTTGTTGGTGGCATTTTCTCAGCCTGGTAATATTCAGATTCTCTCTCTCTCTCTCCAGTACAATATCAAGATGATTCACCCACACTCACAGAGTTTAGTTCAGATATTAAAAATTTTCCCACAATATCACATTCATTTATAACCTACGGAAGATCCCTAACTCATGCAGCTTGGTTAATAGCTAAGTATAATCAGAGTGGAGGGTTGATTTGACTAGTAACCAAGGAGACTCATTCCTGCCTCTTAACCAAGGCTTAGTAAATTCATGTACCATAAGTTAGTATATACGTTGTGTGAGTGGTGCAGTTCCATCAGGTGAAGACACTGACTATAGTAACCAAGGAGACTATTTCCTACCTCATAACTCTCTCGTCAAATTCCACACATCATAAGTTAGTACAGGTAATCAACTTGTGTGTGTATTGGTGTCTATAGGTGTTTCCAAGGCAACCTGTGTAGGATAAATGGGGTTTTGAAATGCAACAATCTTTTATATGTCCAAATCTATCCATATATCTATTACCAGACGCCTTAATCCCGTAAGGAGTGGCCGCAAACAAATCGCCTCCATGTCACCCTGTCCCCCACCATTTCACTGCCCTGCTTCCAGCTCACACCCTCCTCTCTCATATACCTCTCCACTCCATCCCTCCATCTCATCCTTGACCTCCCCCTCCATCTCATCCTTGGCCTCCCCCTCCCTCTCCCCTCCTCCACCTTACTTATATATCCAAATGATTGGTGTTGATTGGTGTTAATGGTGTGTGTGTGTGTGTGTTGTTACAGTATGTGGCTAACGTACAGTCTTCTTCTTCCGGACTTCTCAATGGCTGTTACTAATGCTGTGGGACTCACACTACAGGTACGGTCTTATATCACACCTTTATTTGGTACTGAAGAGGGATGACACGGTGGCACTGATTTAACGAACTACTCAACTGCCTGATTATACAAATATCCCTTAACTCCTTCCCCATCCTCCTAAAGGGGAGGATGGACTGCATAAAAAGGACTATATTCAGAGCCTTACAAGATTTTTCAAATACACTGTTAGAGTTTCACAATTTAACTAAACAACTGAGAGGTATTACTGTGCTGTGGAGTGTGTAGTGTGGATGTGTAGGCCTGTGGAGTGTGTAAGTGTGGATGTGAAGGCCTGTGGAGTGTGTAGTGTGGAGGCAGGATTCTGGGGGCATGAGTGGTGAGTCAGTGAGTGTGTGGTTCATTTAATTGGGCAGATTTTTTACTCATTTCTCCTGGACTCCATTTCACTCGATCCGTATTGGGAAAGGAGGTCTGGATGATGATGATGATGATGATGATAAATGTGACAGGCTGAGGACAGAATGTGATGATGATGATGATGCAAAGAAAAGAGTATAAATGTGAGAGGCTGAGGATGCATGATGATGATGATGATGGAATGAAAAGAGGACTATAAATGTGACAGGCTGAGGGTACAAGATGATGATGATGATTTATTGACTGCAGCCATACTGTATTTTGCATCATTGTTTGCCGTCAATCCATTGCAGATACTATACTTATTAACATACATCAAGTACTGTATATCCCCCGGGCCGTGGTATGCAACACGAAGACAGATGATATTGTTCTTTGGAGTGGCGGCTGTTGTCTTCTATTATGTCTTTCTCTCAGGTAAATTTAGTCCATTCATTTTTATTACGTGACTTTTGTAACAGTTAATTTCTTGTAGCTCAGTGGCAGAATAAGACATTACTATGGCTGTGCATCCTTTCCATAGCACCTCTTCATGACCAGCACAATATTATGGTGTTAATCTTGTGACAGTTCAGCATTCAGGTTAGAGATGGGAATTATACGCATGGTTAAAGTGATACATATACTTTGACAACACGTTTGTTGTACCTTAAGAGAGATCCATGACCCCCTTCATCTGAGCTGATGGCCACGTGCAGTCAGAGAAGAGGGTTGATTTGATTACTAACCCTTGATACACACTCCTACCTCATATCATTGCTTGCATGTGTCAGTCTTGGTCAGCTACTGGCAGCTCTCCATGCTGCTTGATCTCAGCAACCTCCCTATTCAGTCCCTTATTCCTGAGGTTGCAATCTGCGACCTCGTCCCAAGCCTTTGGTCTGCCTCTCAGAACCTCATTACTAGTGTCTGTAGAGTTTTCAGCCAGTTTTCATCCTCCACTGTCTCCATTTGGCTAAATCACCTCACTCTCCACCAAGTCAATGCTCTCAAATCCTAACTTACTTTTTTCTTTTTCAAGGTGCTGAAACTGAGTTGGTTAAAACTCGTGTGGGCCTTATGTGCTGCGTTGGAAGCATTATCTTCTGTGCAGCACCTCTTGTCTCCCTAGCGGAAGTATTCCAGACACAGAGCACTGAAGTGCTTCCCTTTCCTCTCATCTTCGCCACATTCCTGGTCACGGGTCTGTGGTGGCTCTATGGGATCATCATACAGAACAGCTTCGTACAGTATCCTAACCTGATTGGATGTGTTCTCTCGGGATTCCAGCTGCTGCTCTTCGTTGTGTTCCCGAGCAAGAGAAAAGGTAACTGAGAAGGTAAATTTAAGTCCTCTCTAAGCCTCTTGCTGAACTAATATTGTTTCAGAGTCATGTCTAACTAATGATTTCCTTCCTTGAAAATATACAGTAGTTTGCATGACTGATAGATACACCTCTGAATCTGGTGCCTTCATTATCCTCCCAAACAAGAGAAAAGGTAATTAAGAAGGTGAATATATATCCTGTGTGAGCCTTCTTGATTCGTAACTCGTAATTTTCTCGCTTCATAAAACACAGTAGTTTGAATGCCTATTAAGTAACTGGTGTTCATTTAGTCTCAATAAGGCTTTCCTTGATTTGTGGCCAACCATTGCTTTAACAATTGGCCCTGCCATTTAAAGTGATATACAGGACAGCCTATAATGCTCCAATTTCCACACCTATGAGTAATATTTAATTCTCACCAAGACCCTGAGATTCTAGGCCTATACTGTAAATTATTGGCTGATTTAACTTAGATCTTTTATATACTGTGTACTGTACTTATATTAAAAGAAATATGAGATGGCAAATGGTGCTCTGAGTTTTCAAAGTCTGCTCCTTTGACAATCTGATCTCCAAGCAAATTAAGTAACTAGGATATACAGATATTATTTACCACATTACAAAATAATACATACCGGTATTCTAAATCGTACTTGCGCATAAGTGTCTATCCAAGCTTTGGCTAAATCAGTCTTTTGCATGCTGTGTACTGTAGATGTCTGGATGCCTATTATACAGTAAGTCTGCATTATAATTTGCCTTCTTTGTTTTATATTTATTTCTTCCTTGCCATGAAGTCCCCATAATTGTACAGAATTTTATAGTTTTACCCAGTTTAAAAAAAGTTGCAATATTTTGGAACCTCCTTGACTTATGAAGAGGACTGCCTGTGCTGCATAAATATTCATATAAATTCTGTTAACCTTTTATGCGATTATGTTAGTTTGTAGCTACTTCCTCAATACTCTGGCTTCCTCAGTACTCTTCATTCCTGGTTCCTCCAGACTCTTTTAGCATAGGAGAGGCATTTCATAAGGGAGGGGTTAGTTGCAGTACACCCTTGTTATACCTTCGCCCGTTATACTGACGACAGTTTGCTTATATGATTGGTAAGAATTTAGTACCTTTTCATTTTATTTATTTATTTATTCTCTTCAGCTTATATGATTGCGGTGATGGCCGATTTTTCGTACGATAGTTTTTCTCATGTATATAGCTGCTACAGCACTTGATTTGTTACATGAGCAGTTGTTAAAAACACATCCCATTCGTAAAACAAGAGTATGCTGTACTGTATAGCCTTACTGTCCCCTTCAGTACTTTAGTCTTTTCACCTTAACTTGGCCCAGAATTTTGTTGCAGCTTACTTTATTTAGTTCAAAGACAGTAAGGCAGTACTCTGGCTCTGCCCCCTTTCCATAGCACTGCAAGACTAGCATCATATTCTAATGTTAATCTTGTTACAATTCAGCATTCAAGATGGATCAATGGTAATTTTAGGCCAAGTTAGACTAAAAAGAGTATATTGGGCTGTCCTAAACTAAATACAGTATAACTGGCAAAAATAAAATATGATAGAAAGCATTATGAGAAATACATTGAGGTGGTTTGGCCATGTGGAGAGGATAAAGAGGGAGAGACTAACGAGGTGAGTGTATGAGTGAGGTGGAGGGGGGAGAGGGAGGGGAAGGCCAAGGACAAGATGGAGGGATGAAGTGGAGAGGTATATGAGAGAGGGGTGTGTGAGCTGGGAGCAAGCAGTGAAGTGACATTGGACAGGGTGACATGGAGGCGATTTGTTTGTGGCCACCCCTTACCGGATTGAGGTGTCTGGTAATTGATAGATAGATAGACAGAAGAATAAAATAAAACATCCATTGTAGTAAAGTAGTAAAGGAGTTAATAACAACTAAGGCTGTGTGCATTATCTGGATGTTGTCATAATTCTGAATCAATAATTATTTCCCTTGGCTTTGCTCTTGCTCTGATGTTAATTGGCATGATTGCATCTGTTGCAGCTGGTGGTTATCTCAATTGCTGGATATTACTGTATTGACTTTTATGGTGATGTTAAATGAAGCAGATCTTGCCCCTTACTCTTGTCAGTGAAGGAAGCTCCCTAACACCTTTTCGTACACGAGTTTGCTTATTACTCCTTACTGTCAATCACCATGTTACACAAATCATTCTGTTAATGCCATACTCTGCACAGAAAACATGCAAAAGGATATTAACCAGCCACATCCAAAAATAAATTGCTAAGGAAGAGGTGCTAGGGAGTGAATGTGTAAGGTAAGGGTGGAGGCAGAGGTCTTGAAGCACTCACCCGCAGTGCTGATCTCTGTAACTTAGGCCTTTGACCCTGTGGTGGGTTATTCATGCACTATACTCTTATAAAAGGCTAGTGCATCATCCAGTTTACCACAGTTACCT